>JAVCKT010098758.1:0-10466 GCA_032273925.1 Rhynchotus rufescens | reverse complement strand
TCCATGGGAATGGACTGAGTGGACCTTCCCTGCAGAGACCAGCAGATCCTGCTGCGAAAGGAAGATGTTTGCTAGCAACGGAGTGAAAATGGCATAAACACACAAAGAAATTGTTTGTTTAATGCACACACTTTGCATAAACTAATCTAGCAACTAACCAAACTGAACGGGCTCAGTTACAGAAAGGAAACACAAATGTTTACACGTTACAAAAGACATTTTGTGGGTCCTTCCCTTGGGGACAAGTTCTAACCCAATTGCTATTTTAAGAGAGAAAAAGATATTTTTTTACCATTTTCAGAGCCCTCCCTCCAAGTCGTTTTTTTGTGATAATATGCTTCCCATTCAGGAAAGTTCCTGTCTCAGTATTTTTCAGTCCGATTTCCCAGCTATGTCCTCACACTACTGTTTAGATTGAATGAGCCTCTTAAAAGTTTTCACTTTATTAGAATATTTTTTCATTCCCCCCACTCTTTTTTTATAACTTAATGTTCAGTTAGCATAATGGCATGACATACTCATTACTTGACTAATAAATACTAGAAACCAAATATTTTCTATCAGTCTTTGTATTTCAATCTTTGTATTGATATATACAAAGCAGAAAAATGTTTTTTCTAAACTAAGAATTTTCAATTTTTTTAAACAAATTTCAGTTCATGATGCAACTCACTGTGGAGAAGTAGAATTTTTTTTCCAGAGTGTAACCAGATATAACAATCACAGATAGAGCTTATTCTGTCCACTTCAGCATTGTGCTTGCTACCTTCTATGTTGCACATTGCTTTTGCATTGCTTCAGTTTGTCTATGTGCACAGCATTGCTTCAGTTTTGTCTATGGCTTTCCTCAGTTACGACATAATTTTCCTGCAGACTTTGGCTGCAGTTTCCCATAGCGTGGCACTGATGTCACAAGCTCAATATACTCATTAAAATGCATTTTTTTTTAAAACAAATCTTCACTTTGACTGAATTCTAAGAGATGGCACATGAGGTTAGAACATCCTTTGAGAACTGTCCTTCTGATGCTTAACTTTGCACAGGACTACATCCTGTGCTTCTGAAATGAGGTAAAAGCTTTGTAACTGCCTTGTTATACTATTTATTGAAAAAGATGGCTTTGCCTGTCTCATGGATTATTTGTCAGTGTTTGTAAAACCTGCTTTGTATTAGAAACTTTTGTTAGTATAAGTACTGTCACATATTCAGATGATACTCAGGTGATTTTTGGCAGTATTTGATACCAGTCCTAATGTGGACACAGAACAGGCAGAAGTGCTTTTGCTGCTATAGATCATACTTTCAGATCTGGAATGAGAAGAACTAGTCGTAACATGCTTTTGCCAGCACAACTCTTAAGTTATGAGTATTGTACATAATACTCTAAGATACGTAAGAGTTGCCACAACTGGCATTATTACACACTTTTAGCACAGATCAAGCAAAAAAACAATTCTCATCTCCACATTGGTTATTAAATATTATTTCATTGGGAGATACATTCAAGTTGTTAATCCATGTATAAATATTTTTAGCCAGAATATTTTCTACCACAAAATCTATTTTTTTTCACTAATAGGAGAGAAAAAAAACAATCTATATTTCATTATGTGCCTATTTATACCTAGAATGGCCCAACAATGTACCCTTTCTTTGCCTCACACATGCATGCATAAAATTATGTAGTGGCCACAGCTAATTTTGAAGGCAATGGCACAGGTAACTGTCATATAGTCGAGAATTTATGGTTCCATTTCTATAATAGCTTGATGAATGAGGATTCCACATTTGTTTTCTCATGGCCTTTAGGAATAAGCTAAGCAAGCAGAATAAGAAATATATGTAATGTACGTTGCAGCCTTTTCTGTTTAATATGCTCATTGATAGAAACAAAGTGACTTCTTTGATCCTGTAGACATTTCCTTTTTTTAACATCACAATATTTAATTAGTTTAAATAAATAAATAAAAGGAAGAATTGGGAAAGTGGAAAGCATATACTGTGAAGAGATGGCTGACACTTCCCATACATGTTTTGTCAAACCAAAAAGTGACTGTTTACATTCCCAAGCTTTTCAGGATTGACCAGAAAGTTTGCAAAGGATGTGGCTTGGTGTCATGCACCCACTTCCAAAATGAAGCAAGTCCCCAGGGATGTTGTGAGTTATATCCTGGAGTAGGTAAGTGGTGCAGAACGTCTTTTCCGTCCGTCACTGAATTACTCAATTCACTCCCGTAGTTGGACCCATCATGTTGAGTATTCACCTAGTGCTTCCTACAGATGTGGGTTCGAAGCTTCCAAGACACCCTAAGCTTTCGAGGCACCCTCAAAATTAACATCATAGATCCCATTTCTATCATAACACATTTCTCATCTCCTTCTATTGATTTCAATTACAGAAATGTATATAAGATCTGCATTGAGCTCAGCAGAACAAAACCAAAAAAAACATGGAAAATGTGTTGTCAAATTAATCAGTGGATATCTGCTTTTGTCTGCATGTCCATTGTGAATTTGACCACTACACAAGCAGTGCAGTTAATTATACATTTGAAATTGTGCATTAACTATCCACATAATACTTACTATTTCTAAGACCTAACGGTCTAAATCTGCTTTACAGAAAACTGTTTTGAAAAAGAGTCAAATGAATCAAACCTGGCAGGAAACTACAATGCCTCTTCAAATGATTTGCGAATAGAAGTTGTTGCAGAAGTAGGGTTTCAATGAAGTCTGGAAAGGGAAACGGACGGGCCAAATCTTTTTTTCGAGAAGTAACAGGGTATATGGTATATCTTTTAAACACCTACTTTAAATGCCTTTGAAGTAAACTAGATTTTGTAATAAGAGAGAAGTAATAGCCTTTAATAAACACATGGAAACTAATAACTGGTCACCCTTGCACAGAAAACTCGGATGAAATATATTAATAGCAAGTCCTATTCTGAGCCCCAGAGGCAAACTCAAATATTATATATGCTTTTTGCAGTCACAAGGTAAGCATGATCCTACTTGCAGGGTCCCACAAAACTGGAGGTATGAATATCCTCTGTAGTGATTTTCTAGCTGAGAAAGGATTAAGAAATATATTTAGTTCATTGAATTTTGATTCATCCCTATGAAAAAAGAGATTTTTTTCCACTATATTTTTAATATATTTTGCTTTTGAATCAAAAGAACAGATTGTGAAAAACAACTGTTTCAGAAATAAAGTCTGAGAAGAATTTGGCCCCCTCCTCCCTACGTTCTCCCCTCAGGTATTTGTACATATTGATCAGATCCCCTCTCAACCTTGTCTCCTCCAGGCTAAATAGGCCCAGCTCATTTAGTCTTTCCTCATAAGACAGATGCTTGAGTCCGTTAATCATCTTTATCGCTCTGCACTGGTCCCTCTCTAGAAGTTCCATGTTCCTCTTGTACTGGGGAGCACAGAACTGCACACAATACTCCAGGTGTGGCCTCACCAGAACTGAGCAGAGAGGTCGGATCACTGTTCTAGACCTGCTGGCAATACTTCACCTAATGCAGGCCAGGATCCCATCGGCCTTCTTGGCCACAATAGCACATTGCTGGCTGATGGTTAACTCATCAACTAGAACTCTCAAATGCCTCTCCACAGAGTTGCTTTCCAGCAGGTCAACCCCTAATCTGTACTTGTCCCTGGGGTTATTCCTCCCAGGTGCAGGACCCTGTACTTGTCTTTGTTGAATCTCATGAGGTTCCTCCCTACCCAACTCTCCAACTTGTCCAAGTCCCTCTGAATGGCAGCTCTGGGGTGTTGGTCACTCCACCCACTTTTGTATCATCTGCAAACTCAGTGAGAGTGTACTCTGTCCTCTCACCCGAGTCATTGATGAACAAGCTGAACAGCACTGGGCCCAGTACTGATCCCTGGGGGACATCACTAGCCACAAGCCTCTAACTAGACTCAGCATCGTTTATCACAGCCCTCTGAGTTCTGCCATCCAGCCTCATCTCAGTCCACCCCAATGTCCACTCTTCCACTCAGTAACCCATACTTCCTGAGCTTTCCTATAAGGATCTTATGGGAGACGATGTCAAAAGCCTTGCTGAAGTCAAGGTAGAAACACTGATGGCTCTCCCATTGTCCAGCCATCCAGTCATCCCATCGTAGAAGGCTATCAGGTTGATTAAACATGACTTTCCTTTGGTGAATCCATGTCGACTACTCCTGATTACCTTCTTTTCCCTGACATGCCTAGAGATTGTCTCTAGGATGAGCTGCTCCATCACCTTTTAAGGGACAGAGGTGAGCGTGACCAGCCTGTGTCATTGTGGTAAGCACTAGAGATACATGAGAAAAGACAGTACCTACCTCAACAAACAAAAAAGTGATATTTATGACAAAAAAAATAAATACTTGCTTTGTTAATAGCTTTGAATAAGCCACTGTGTCTCGAAATATTTCCCATCTCTGGATGTCTGATGGGGCTTTATCTGAACAATGTATTTTATTTCCAGATCTTGGGTTTCCAAACTAGATCTTTGCAGAGACAGCAGAAGCAGAAATCACTTAGTTTTAGTCTTAGTATAAACTCAGTATCCCTGTGTTGTTATTTAATGGCACTGCTCCAAACTCCTGATTCTAACAGCAGAACATTGCTCTTTCATCAATATATGTCATTGGTTAGGGTGCTTGGAGATGAGAAATCTGTTTTTTCATGTTTGTTGTGATCAATTTCTGGGTTTATTATATGAAACAGGAGATATCTCACCCTAGAATCCTATACAGTCAGGTGGGAAAGCTGCTTTCTGGATTATGGGAAGAAAAACTGTTCAGCAATTTGAGGGAACTGTAGCATTGTGGGTGCTGACTATTTGTGCTTGACAATTTAGTTGAAATGATGATGAAATTACTCCTGTAATTTAATCCTCTCCACATTTTTTTTCCAGCTAAAACTATTTGCTGAGTTTGAGTCAGCTTTGCTACTAGCCTCAGGCCAAACAAATCCACACATTTTGGCAAATGCTTTTTTGGTGGAAATTGCCCACCAGTACCAACCCCATCTCCCTCAATAAATATTTATATATTTATATAATTTTGCCTTTTTTTTTTTTTTTTTTAATTCTGTTGATTTATACTTCAGCTTCCGGAAAGTTAGAAAGCCTGTAAAACTTCTTTTTAGCAAAGAGGACTTTTAGCTATGAATCCTAAGTACCACAAAACCACAAAGAGTAAATAAACACAGGGCAGGAAAATCATCTTTTCCCTTCCTTGTGACGCTTCTGGCTCAAAGTCCATTTATCTTGTCTCTCTCTGGGTATAATCTTTGTCCTACAAAATGCTAAAATCACCGGGGAAAGCAAATGTATAACACCCAGGAAGCCTTGCTATTTCCTCAAGCCCACAGGACCAAAGTGAACTCTTCTCCCACGGCTTTGTGTCTTTGCCTTGCTTCCTCTGCAGATGACTACTCAAGACGTTGCCACCCCTTGATCATTTGCTTCCTCATACTCAGTTGCCTTTACACACACACACAGATGCCCAAACCGGTCATACAAGTTCATGAAATTTTGGTCACTGCATTCATTGCCTGTAAATCTAATTATTTTCAACCCTGAACTTTATCGTAAGGCAGGACTTTGTCTTCCTTCCAGTGAGTTCAACATAGCCGCAACACAGTATGTGAAAGCAGAAAACCCTAATGATCTGTCCAGTGGCATGAACACACACATGCTTTCCTCTTCCTTGCTTGCTCCCATATCTCCCCACCTCAGGCGAAACTCCGGCAGCCACACCACCCCTTCTGGTTTCAGGTGTAACCCTAAACCAGCTGAAGGCAATTATGGGTAATGTAGTTCCTGCTCTCCCTCCTGTCTGTTCAAGCAAGCGGTGGCAGGTACTAGAGAGACTGCGAAGCCCAGCAAACACTGCTTTGTTCCCCTAAGAGCGGGATATGCCAGGTGTGCTCTAAGTAGCTAACCCGTCCCTGTTACGTTGAAGATTTTTTTCCAAGCTAGAGCAAAAATAGGTCTCTAACGACAGTGCTGATGTCCTAAGCAAGGATGTAATTTGGATCTAGGAGAAAGCCCTTGGTGCTTCTGTTCAGAATGGTGAGTTATTAGTTTCTCTTTTTCTTTCATGTGTCTGTTGTGGTTTCTGTTTTAAATGCTTTAGAGGGGCTGAAATATTGGAGTAATAAGAACACTCCTGATGAGTTAACCTGGTGCTAATGTTGCACTCTGATGTCCTCTTATTGGCTATCAGTAGTGTTAGATGCCCCAGAGAAGGTGCAGAATGGGGTATGTTTGGAATTGTACCGTTCTCTCTCGGAGGGTGGTTTGGGATGTGTGGGGGCATTGTGCTTGGCGAGCACTGGAGACTGCCTTTCCTGAAAGCCTAAGTAATGGCAGAGCTGGTACAGTTCTAAATCAACCAATATTGAGCTGTCTTTCTCATCTACAGAAATAAGCAACAAGGTGTTTTTTCTGTTTTTTTTTTTTTTTTTTTTTTTTTTTTACTGTTTTTTTTAAAAAGCATATGATATTTACATACCAAAGTAGTTTGGGGGTGGGGAGGAAGGAGGGGAGGTGAAATGCTAGTTTTGACTTGAGCAGCAGGTAGATCAGCAGTAAGTTGGAATCTGAATCATACAAAGGCTACTGAACATGACAAAGCCATCGTTGCTAACAACATGACTATCAGAAGATAAAAATAGTATTTAAAGACAACACTTCTGCATTTTTAAAATATTTATGTATTAAGAGAATCTGTGAAAGGTAATTTCTCTAGGCTAAATGGAGACAAATGTTGACAGTCCTTTAACTAATTTTCTTTATACCTTAAAAAGGCAAGTAGAATGACCAGTTTCTTTTTCTAAAGCACATTCAAATGAAAGGCAAGGAAAAAGTTCTTGCTGTCTTCCCACCAACAGCTGCCATTCAGTTCCAGCTAATAACACTTGTTCTTTGAAACATACCTCTTAATTTTCAAATGCTTAACAACTTGAGAATTACTTGTGACTGACTGGATTCACTATGAGAGAACAATGTGCAAAACACATGGCAATTGGTTGCACAGTGTCCCCTTTGGTTGAAGCTATGCAAGGTATATAAAGGTATATGAAGCTATATAAAACACAAGTAAGGCTATTTTTTTCCCCTCCCCTCTTTCCTCCTTGCTAGAAGCCATAAAATAGTGCTTACCTTGGGTATGTTAAAAATGAGGAATACGTAGTTGTATTCATTAAACTAGCGCAACGATATCCTGTGGAAATACATTTAACAGGATAATTATATGTTACAGTGGAAAGCTTATTGAGTATTTAAATGTCTGGTTTAAAATGTTATGCTATGTTCTTTTCCCCCTCTACTCCCCATATTATACGTTAATTGCATATGTCAAAATGAGCTCTTCTCTGCCCTTCACACTTCCTTCCACTTCTATCACAGTCATTTTGATCTTTTTTTTTTTTTTTCCTCCCACCCTGTATGCCCAAGAAAAAACATGTATTGGACTGTCTCTGAAAAGTATTTCTATAAAGAAAACCTGAGAGAAGTAGTAACTCCAAAATTCTCACTCTTAATTCAGGTTCCTTTACTTACTCTTTTCTGCAGCACATAAATGCAAACTCCTTCAGAAAGCTGCACAGACTTATGCTACTATAAACTTTGGCAGGAGTCCCGGCAGGAGTCTGCCCTTGAAATATGAATGCAAAATAGGTGGAAGAAACCCAAAATGCACATAGTGCACAAATATAAATGACTGACTTAAAAGCCAAATGACTGGATCAGAACAATCACTCAATCTAATCTGACAATCTCTCAAAACTTGAGATCATATAGTCTTTCAATAAGTCTGCTTCTTTAGTACAGTCCAGTATTTTTTTTTCTGCTTTGTGGTGCTGTATTTGCACACCACACTGAGAAAAACCTCTTTAATAGACTGAATATTTTACTTTTTGGTGGTTCCTTTTATTATATCTTGACCTCAGCAATTTTAATCTGTCAATAAATGCCATCATCTCAACCTGCCTTCCCTTCCCACTTTCTAGATCTTTACTCAAAATTCCTTCCTATGACGTATATTTCAATAAGTTAAGGCACTGGGGCACGTTCCTACCAAGGATAAGCTGAATTGGGTCTTTGAAACACCAAAAGCTTCAGAAAATTGAAAGCTTTTTCTGACTTTCAGGAAATGATCTACGGCATTGTTTTGCTGTTTCCTCATGGTTAAGAGGAAAGGCTTTTGAATTTGAATATACCTAGACTTCCCTTACTAGGAATTTCATGGGAGATATATAGTGCTTAATTTCTGTAACAGTAGGTGTTAAACTTTACCTTCTGAGCCAGTTTGCTCAGGAGGAAGCAAACTGATATATAACTGAAATCTGTGTTATGTACCCTTGATTACTGGCTCTCAAGCATCCTTTGTGTGACTGCTGACTGAAAAATTCTGGAACCTCAGTATCCTGATGACTGAAGAGATTCTTTTAGTTCTTCTATTTTTGTTATATATTTATAATGATTTTGGATGACAGCTGTTTGAATCTGAAATTAAAATAGCTGAATCCCTTTGCAATTTTTTTCTTTAGCTGTCTTGATGGGAATAAAAGTATACTTCAAATTATTAGAGGAGGACTGCCTTCACCAGAGAATCTGAGTACCTAATAATTGTATTTTTCTTTACAACACATCTGTGAGATAGGGAGATGCCACTTTAAGTAAGGCTTATCATTCCATTTAAACTTCTCTAATGGCTACCTGCTGCTGAACAGGCAGTTCCAATTCCCATATCCTACCATTAGTTCGCCTAGACCAGCAAAGGTGAACATTGAGTCATCTGTACCTGACTGATGCTATAGTGAGCTGGCAGAAAATTTAGCCCTACAAAAAAGACACAAATAGCTTTCCGATGCTTAATCGCCTTAGTCAACCAGCTGTGTAACCAGATGAGCACCAGTGTTGATGCAAAAGAGGCAGAATTGCTCCCTTCTGGAACAGCCATCCACCTGCTCAGATGGCATCCCAAGAGCAGATGTAGCCTCAAACCTAATGCCGGGTGATGCTGTCTGTTGTCTAGTGACTTAAGCTAGTCAGATTTGGCTCCAGCTCTGTCCCAGGCTTGCTCTGAATGAATTATTCAATCTATATCTATCCATAGTGTCATATTTTCTTCTTTCAATAGGGAGTTCAGGTGAACTCATTTGTGTTCGTAAGTATTTAAATTGATCCTAAAATATACAGGTGCTTTGGTTTTAGTCTGCCCTGACCTTTAGTTAAAGAATTAATGGCATTAGTTTAATCTAACTCTTTAATTTCCAAAACAAATTTGCAACAGCATTGCCTGTTCACCATGATAGTCCTCTTAAAATTATACCAAAGCAAATTGTTAACTGCAGTGTCCAGTATTGTAACATGTTTGTACCATAACTTCTATATTCTAATAACAAGGAGCTATTAGAATTCCTATGCAAACTTAGATCTATAATGAACAGAAATGTCACCAGCAGGCAATGTTGTGACCTGCCAATAATCTTATAACCTAAATTTAGTTCCATGATCTATTTGGGACTGAACTATTGCATGTTTATTTACAGTGAGAAGAAGGTGCAGTGGGCCCCTAAATGTGTTGAGCTGATAAGTCAAAGGAAATTAGTTTACCCAAAGTAACTGGAGGAAGAGGGGACCGTTGACAGGGCTTTTAGGTGGTTTGTTTTATATTCATACATGATTTCATGCAGTACCAACTCTTGAGTCCTAAAGACAGGCCTGCAACGTGATGATCACTTTTTAAGGAGTTCACATATCTCTGATTCACTAGCCTTGATTTTAATTGGGTTCTTGTAAGCACGGAAGGAGGTGTTGCACAGTGAGGAGACAATCTTCTATTTATAGAACTTCCTTAATTCCTGCAGCGCAAACTGTGACTTGTTGCCCCATGTGAAATTACAGTGCATGTTAACTAAGAGCTGCTTGTGTTTCTGCTCAGTGAAGTTCTCTCTGCCCATTGGTAATGGTCTTTAATGTGGATGCTAGCTCCTCAATTCTGGACTTATTTCCAATAAGTGGCATGCAGCTATCAGGTGCAACAATATGAGGTGCATCAAGAAAGCTGAAAGTGACCCTAGCCACTCAGTTCGTGTGCATACTGACTACTGGAAGCTGGGAAGCAACAAAGATGTCTAATCACACAGCTAGATAGTTCATAGGATATGAATTACATTAGAAGAACCAAACTCAAAAGCCTCCAGATTCAAATCCATATAGTTCTCAGATGCCTAGGAGAAGCTTGTAGCTTGGCTTCCACAATGACCTAATGCATTCTTTTTTCTACTACTTTTTTTTTTTAATTCTGTTTGAGGGGCAATCTAAGTCTTAACAGTTTAATGAATACTTCATCCTAACATGAACTTCTGTATCTAATCATCGGAGAACAATAGCTGCATATAATATCTTTCAGAAGTACCTTTTTTGCCTGCCTGAGTATGTCTTGCCCAGTGGGA
>JAVCKT010098757.1:0-10468 GCA_032273925.1 Rhynchotus rufescens | reverse complement strand
ATACAGCTAATACTGTTTGATGCTACAGACTGTTAGACTTGGACTGTTGGATGTGTGGAGCTCATCAAACCATTGCAAGGTGCTAGGCAGGGGGATTTAAATGAATGTCGCACAGACAACCTTACAAATATTTAGATGTGGTCTCACAGTGATTTCAGCAGGAATTCTGCTTCCCAAAATGACCTTGTAGGGTCACTTACAAGTGACTTGGGAAGATTTATCCTGTTACCTTCAAGAGAGACTGTTTCTCTGCAAAAGGATAGGCCAAAACATTTCCATTAAAATAATTTTCTCTGATGATAAACTAGAGCTCTATTTAAAAGCACACTTTTAAAAAGATGCCTACTTTCCTTGAACAATTCTGCTTTCTGTGAAACAATGAAGATACAAACCTCAAAAATTTTCAGCAGCTTTTAGTGAGAAAAACTCATTACAAGCTGCTACAAAACAAATAGGTTTTAAACATTTTGAATGTGGGGAGCTTTTCACAAGAAGACAAGGTTTCCCTTGGAAAATTCTAAATAAACCTATATTCATTTTATTGACAAAAACATTCTACAGAAATGAATACTCTCTCTTTTTCCGATACAATGTAGTCTCCATATTCCCCGGTCAGGTGAGTGCTTTAGGAAATCCCAGCTCCTCAGAGGCAGAGATTATTCAAGGTAAAGTCCTAGCACAGACCTGACAGTTTGTGGTTTTTGCATGAGCTGCGGTTTCACAGAACAGCATGTGTGACTGCAGTAGTCTACCTAAACTCCTTAAAGGCATGTCTGCATTGACCTCTGTAGTTTCTTCTCCCATGCACATGACAGCTCTGCATTATGTTATGTGACAGGATGGCCCCTATGCAAAAGACTGTGGCCTCAAGGCATGGCTCTGCCAGCTTGTGTCATCCCTATAACCAAACAGGTTACCAAGTAGGCAATAGTTATCGTTCTGGGCCTTTGAGGTTCTGAAGAATGAGAATGCAAGATCAAAAATCTAAAAGCATGGCTCATACAAGACAAAAGGTCTAGCTGTCCGTAGTGATGGAGTATTTTCTTCTGATGAAGTTGTCTTTCTGGATGAAAACTTTGTTTCAAACCATTGCATTTGCACCATTTTGTTTAGTGTCCACATTTTTAACGAGAAGTCTCTATCACTCTTTCAAGGTAACATTGATTTTTTTTTTTTTTTCCATTCACTTCAACACAGTGAGCTCAGCACTCGTAATTTATCCTCTTTTTTAGATGATAATTTCCATGCTCAGAATGCTTCATAAACCCTACCTGGCTGCAGCAGCAGCTCTTTGTGATTCAGGAACAAGCAAGAGCTGTGAGACGTGCTCTGTGACAGGCAGGCATGACCCCATAGAGGCTTAATCCTTGCTGCAAAACCAGGAGGACTCAAACACAACTGCCTCAGCACTCAAGTGCAGCCCCTTGTCCGTGCTCTGGCATGAGTGGGCTCCCCATGCCAACCCAATGGTGGGACCTGGCTCATCCAAACCTCAGCCACCCACCTGGCAGGCCTTGAATCCTAGTGCTGGCACAAGTAAGGAGAGAGGAGAGTTGGATACCTGCTTTGGGCACCAGCAATGGCAACGTGTGGGGTGCTGGAGTGCTCTGAGCAGCCAGTAGGACACGTGAGAGGCTAGACCATGCCTAAAGGCAACAGCACTGACCTGTACACAAGCAGCTTGGCCACCGCCTGTGCAGTTGTCTGCTTGCTGCTAGTAGTATCATGGCAGCAGTTTCTTTTGCATCTTTATTATTGCAAAGCAATTTTCATGCATTTTCTCTCAAAAATTAACTTAAGATTAATGTCACATGCTGCTCATATTTGATAATAATGCACTCATTGCCAGTGAGCTGTGTCCAGCCCAGCAAACGTCCAAATTACTGCCGTAAATTAACCTGAGGGTGGAATGTATTTTTCAGCCTAAAAGGTGAAGAACCTTCTCTAGATGTTTGTCGGCATGAGCTATGATTCTCATGGAAAAACACAATATGTGGAAAATAATGAAGAAATCAAGATTCAATTAATAATGAATTTTTAAAAATGCCACTGCTAATATTCATATGAAGGGTATCATTAAGGTCTAGCATGATCGAAAGGAGAACTGCCAACCTAGAAATGCTCCCAGCTCTGGGACTGATAAAGAATTAATAGTCTGTAATACAATCTACTCATGCTTCTAGATTAGTCTGTCAAAGACAATTAATCAACACACAAAAAACTTTCTCTTTTTAAAATAGAAATGTATACACAATTAATTTGATGGTGGATATTGCTGAAATTTTACAGGCATTTTCTTCATCTATTTGCTGAAGTTATAACAGTGGGTCTAAGAAAGAAGGTCTGTCCAGGCAAATTTGTACAGTGGAAGGTCACTTATACCTTTAGGAAAAAAAGTCAAACTCCACTTCTGTTTGCACGACTTTTTTAAAGAAAAACTAAGTCCACTCAGTAAAAATGGTGATATTTACAGATGTGGTGTTTCTTCACACGTTTTTAATTCTGTGGAATACATTTTACAAATGCATTTGCAATGAACATGTATTCTACCATCATTCAAAAATGTATAATCTGTTTTTTACTTTAATGGCACTGTATCAGCATCAATGAAAGCAAAGTTGTGAACCATTCAGGGGTCTCATTTTTGAAGATAATTGAAAATGCCTCCAAACAGCAGGAAATAAAATTTTCCATTAGGAACTGAGTTTTTAAAATATATAATATTAATTTATATTATATAGCAGTTCTTGTTATTATTTCCTTTTCTATGAAAAGCAAATTTATAAGCATGTTTCATAAAGAGAGGCCAGAATGGAGTCAATTTTCTAGGGAGAAACACTTGAGAATAATTCCTCCTTTCTGCGCTGATCCATTAGTGATTTATTTCCATGAACTTGATAGAGTTTTAATTGACTCATTTTCATATCAAACTTTATGACACAGTTGTTTGACCACATTTGCTCCTGATCACACACGATTCATTTAACTGCAAGAGGCCAGGGGAAGTATCTGGTCTGTCAGACTCTGCAGACCATGCTTTAAGCAGTGGTGGGTGATGGGACATGTGGGCAGAAGCTTGGGTGGCCCTGAAGACCTGTGGGTGCTGCACCAAAGCTGGCACTGCCACATGGGCATCCTCTTGCTGCTGCACCATGCTCATCTCGAGGGAAACTTTGAAAATCCAGTTTTTCCTCTTTTTATTTTGCAACCAAAAGGAATGCTAAAGTGTCAGGAAAGGCCTTAGGTGGGAAATCCTAGATTCTACTCTCTATTTCAGAGAATGTGAACTGTGAAAAATAGACAAGGGCAATGCCATTTCCATAACTGGTGAGCAGCCAAAAAAAACTGCACGATTGGCACATACTGTTACTTGTGATTTTGCATTCAATCAGTCTCAGAAATTTATTTTCTTTGTCCAAGTATTTTGTGGGTGGAAAAGGAGTGGGAAGAGAGGGTTTTAATATAGGGTCTGACTGATCCTGCCAAACTTGTAAGTGAGCTCTCTAGTTATCAAAGGTGCTGAATTCACGCTGGCTTGACATTTTTGATGTCAACTCTTTGGAGACAGTCTCACTGCCTCTGATTACCTCTCACTGCTGTGTACAGCCCATTAATTCCTATTAAACCTCCCACCCAGCCTCTCCCTGTGCTTTTTTTTTTTTTTTTTTTTTTAAACCATCAGGGAAGCACAATGGGAGAGGCCTGGAGATAATACAAAATTCCACTCAAGGCATTTGTTTCTTATTATGTTTGCCCTTCCCAGAAATGAAAGTGGCAGGTTGCCATGAGCTAGGTCTGCTCAATAATTCAGAACACTTGTAATCAGAAGAAAACAGGCAGACCCATGATGGATAACGGCCTCACATCAGATGTCAACGTTAGGTCTACCCAATCTATTGCCAGCCTTCTCAGTCTTCCACCATGATATTTCACTTGCCCACTGTAAAGAGCTTGCATTAAATTGGCTGCTAATTTACTGGGCTTAGATCCGTCATCAACTAAGTCCTGCAGTGATAGACCATTTTGCTTGCCTTATTCAGTGGCTACCCAAAGGCAAGGAGGAGGCAAGGAACCTACCATAGGTGTGTTCGGTTGAGCTTTGTCACTCGCCTTGTGGAAAATGTTACTCCCTTGCAAATGGCTGATTAATGTCAACTAAGTTTCTATAGTCCTCTGCACTTTTGAAGATGGACAAAACCAGTAAATTACCTGAAAATGCCACTATGTGTATATATTTGAGACTTATTCCGCAGTGCTTTTTGTTTTTAAGGTCCGTATTTCACCACATTCACAGCATCTCCTAAACCATTAACCAAGACGCCCAGTTCAGGAAAAGACACTTTTTAGGTCATGAACTACCAGTGACTAGCTTAAGCCTTGTACAGGCCTTTGCCATCTTGAACAAATCTCCTGCTTTCACCATGTGTGGAAGATTTTTCCATCCCATTTCTTCACACAGAAGGGCTGCAGAAAGCATTCCCTACAAAGCCAGCCGGGGAAGACACAATAGTGAGTGAGTCTCAGTGCTTTTCAAAGGAGTACAGCGGTGGTGGTGGTGGCACAGCTTTTGCCATCATGGACCACAGGCTTTGGTCTCTTGATGTACTGTGCCCCGCTTCACTGACAATCCTTTTTTTCTGGGCTGGGACAAGTCATGACTGAGAGCAAATGGACTCTCTCCAAGTTCACTTATTAACAACTTATCAGCTGTGGTGGCTGCTTTGAGGTTCCTGAGTCCAGTGTGCCTGGTCCTTGAAGGTCTTGAAGAGCTTACACTGGATTGCCTAGCCATAATCAGTTGGTGGACTACTTGATAATAGTCCTTTTTAGATGATTCCTGAAATGAAGGATAAAGTGTTTAGCAACTCTTTGAGTGATGCAGACTTCTTCTAAGTAGCTCTTCTGATGTACCATTTGGACATTTTCTGTTTTGTACTTTTATTACTTTTCTTTTAACTTTTATTTTAACATTTATTTATTTTTATTGGCTTCATAAAGCTTCAGATTTCTGGAGCTAGAGCTGAAGAGAAATCCTAAAAGATGCATACATTTGACTATTATTGATGCTAGCTAGGAATGAGAATTGTAGTTTGCAAAATTTTCTGAGGTTTCAGGAGTTATTTTAATTACACAAATGATCAAAAAGATTCAGAAATCTGTCACAAAAATAAGTGAGGAAAAAGAGAGGAAATGTCTGTGATTCATTTGGTCAGTTGGTGAGGGGAATCAAACTGAACCAATGCCCTGTCCTTTGCATTAAGATCATCTGTCTGTTTGTCTCTTTATCATTTTGTTCAGAAAATTAATTCTGAACCCCAAACATTTCCAACAAAAGTTTCAACAACAAAGATAGATTTCCTTGAAAGGTTTTGGTTTCAATGAAACCACATTTTCTGGTGAAAAACATTTAATTGAAAAGTTCCCGTCCAGCTCTTGTTTTGACATCCTCTTCAAGCATTGCAGGTATGTAAGCAGTGAATCAAAAAGAAACAATGAAGCAAGCATTTTATTTTGTCTTTCATATTATTCAAGTTAAAAAAAACCCCAATCCACATGACAGTAATTATACATTTTAGATATTTGGCATGATTGTGAATGACAAGACAAAGCTTGGTTATTTAAATCTTCCTTTTTATTTTTTTTTAATTTTAATCATTTGGATTGCTGCTGAACACGAGCCAACATCTACTTTGCTTTCCTGGTTCTGAACTTTAAGTCTATGAAAACAAAACCAGACAAAAAAAAAAAGATGTTCAGAGAAGCTCTTAGGAGTCACTGATGAGGAACATTTGTGTATGTCAATGGTGGACGTCTCCTTGCAGTTGGGTCTGTGGTAATTCAAGCAGAGGGTGCAAGTGCCAATGTGTTCTTGTAGGAACAGCAATAATATGGTTGCTCGTACATGGGTACAGATTTATCTAGCTGCAGCTGGGCTGCCTAGGTGTTTATCAAGCTACCTTCAAGAGGCCATTTCTCAAGATTCCTTGAAGAGTATCCCCCAGGATGAGGTAACTCACGCTGCTGCAGCATCTTTATCATACAGGAATTGACCATGACTATCACTGGGTCTCAAGCTGAAGTCCACTCATTGCCTATGAAACTACAGGATGCACATGGCGAGCCATCATCAGACCTGTATTTACACACGATTCTAAACAGTATTTTCAAGAACTAAACAATGTAATGATAAGATTTCATAGTGGCTAACAAAAAATTAGTGATTTAATGTGGTCCATTAGTCTCAATGTTTTAGAAGCTTATTAATAATGGTGGTTTGACTCAAACCTGAAATATTATTGAAAGTAGATGCATTTCAAATTCATAGTCAAGTTCATATTTATACTTGCTTTCTGGTGCTTGGGTTTTATCTAACATGATATCACTCAACATATTTCTTACTCAGAATGGTTTTTTCCCTTTAAAAAATAATTTAAAAAATCCTTTACAAAAAATTTACAAAAAAATGGGATATCTTTTTCTTAGTATCTCCTTCATTGCAACTGCACCCAAAATCATAGGATACTATTGGTTCTGCTAAAAATGTTTTTTTTTTTTCTTTTCTTTTTTCTGTATGAAGGGTTGGTTGAAGAAGAAACAAACAAACAAACATTTGTTCCAAAGCCTGAATACAGAGAAGATTTACATAGGAGACCTCCTAAGTGGTCTGAAATAGAGGATTTTCTGTCTTTAGCAGAACATTGTGCTTCTTTCTGACCTGGAATCTGCATAAATGGTGTGAACGAGTAGGATTAGGGAAGAGAAAATTATATCTACTCTCTTCTGACCAGCCTTGGACTATCGTCCTTTTGTGGTTTCTGCTGTGGCTTGGGAAATTCCCCTTGAGGAGTGATGCTGGGTGTAGCCATTTTCAGAAAACACTGTCAGCACAACTCCTACAAAGCTGCACTGTTTGGAGTGTGGTAGGGGCTCGGGGGACTTCTGGTAAAATACTTACAATGTTGAGTTGCAGTATCAGCAGCAAGACCACTATCAACTACCAGAAAAATCTTTCCACTTCCTGTTGAAAGTCACAGCTCTTCACAGCATCACTAACATGAACACTGATAAAGACCAAGCTGGCCCTATGTGCAGGGTTATTTTAGGACAATCTAAAGCAAAAATCTATAGCAAGAGCAAGGCCTAGAAGTTTGTTGCCAAGGTCCTTGCACAGTGTAAAAGAGCAAGAACTGCCCAATTGAACAAGGAAAATGCAGGGCTGGAAACCTAAGGAGAGACCAAGAGGATAGCTAAGCATGGTGCCAGGGACTTCATTGTCCCACCACACACAAGCCAGGGAGGTGGGAGAGCGAGGAAATGGCAATGCAGCAGAGCTACGTTGCACAGTCTGTCAGGCAGCTGCTTTAGATAGGATTCACTTAAAAATTAGAGTACCTACATTGAAAGTTTACATGGAGATGTTGATATATGAGCTCAAGGAGTGGTTCTACAGCCCCACAGCTTCCTCAGCTCAAGGAGTTGCCTCCACAGAGACATCTTGAGGAGCTTGAGATGCTTCAGGGAATGTGAGACATTGACAGAGCCCTGACAGATATGACATTGGACCTAAAGGAGATGCAGGTCCTCCTGGAGCTAAGACTGGCGGCTAAGAATTAAGCCTTAGAGTAGCTACTCTGACACTCAACATCTACAGGCAATTTCAACATGCCTATATGTATTTAAACTACTATGGCCAACCGAGTCTGGAAAATAATTTGACTTGCCTGTTGTAGCTCAGCTGCTTGAATAGCCACTGACTGTACTCACAAGATAGATCTCCACAACGGGGACCTTAAGCTGCCAACTCACATGCAGATGATGAAATTGAGATAATTAAAAAAAAAATAAGTCCCCATTAGAAATCAAGCATTACTGATGTCTTAGTATAATTGCCAACTCTTGCTAGGCCTTGTCCTACCAAGGATCTGTGACAAACACACCCTCCATGCCCACCAAAGGAGCCAGATTCAAGCCGATGTTGTGTTCCTGCTGAGAAAGCAGCTCACAGTCTGCACAACCAGCTTGGGATTGTCTCAGCGCCTTGTAGCTAGAAGCCATATTTCGTTCTAGGTGAATTTTTTGAACCAAATAACATCTGATGTCACTGTAATTCTTACAAGAGCAGCATTTTCCATCCCCCTCCCCCCAAAATGGCCATTTACTGGTAATTGTTAAGAAATTCTCTGAAGGGCTACATTCTGCTCCTAACATAAGGCTTCTGGACATGCTGCCTTTCTTTGCCTCCATCTTTGCTCAGCTGCTGGATGTCCTTTCTCCACTATCACCTGCTTGCCCTTGGTAGTGGTGCAGTCTGAACTAGAACAGTGCTTTTCTAAAAAAGATCTGTGTTTTGGAAGTAGAAGAGTGGATGCAGTCCAAGCAGTTCCAGGAAGCACAGACCTGTTTTGAGTCTGCGATGGCAAAAAGCTAAGGCCCTGAGAAGCCATAAAAGGATATTTTAAAGAAGCTCATCTTGGCTCGACTGTAAGCTGATTTAGAAGAAAGACACCAAGTGGCTGCCTAGCTGTTGAGACTACGGCAAAGCAAAACTTGATCACGTATTTTTGCCTTTGTGTGTGTTTTTTAACTAGTCTAAGCAGAAATATTTTGCGAATAGGCTTTTTAGATGTATCTGAGAGGAAGTTCAGAATTCCTGTATAATTCAAGGGTGTACCAAGCCAGAAAAACCTGCCAGTGCTCTGAGAGCCTATCTAAAGTTCAGTAAAAACTGAATACACACAGCAAAGGAAAAGATATATCCATGGTTAAATAGCTGCTGCACCTGCAAGAGGGATAGCTTTTCGGTATAATATGCTTGCACTGGCTGGTCCTATGAGTTATGCACATGTAGAAGGGTCACAGTCTGTGGAAAATGGCTATGCTACATTTCCTGATGATAGCTGAGCTGAGCCAAGGTGCAAATGGCTCTGCAAAGAGCAGGGCAACCAATGCTGCTGTGTTGCCAGCCATAACTTCGGCAATGACACTTCATTGATTTAATACACAGGGAGGTGATACCTACATTTTTGCTGTTACTGTGCATGCCTCTTGGAAGAGGACAGTGTTTTGGTTGCGCATTCCCCTGCTTGGAAGAGGCCTGGAGGTCACCCTGACTGTGCTTAGGCACCCTTGGAAAAACACCCTCGTACAGAACTACACAAAGGTGAAACCCTGTGTCAGCTTCCCGAGTAAAGATGTCTCTAGGCCATCAAAATGGATTTCTCATCTCCTTTCTGTTTCCACATATATCATGACACCTGCTCTGTGCCTGCTGCATCCTTGCCAGCCTTTTGCAACCTCATGCCACACCTGATCCCAAAATTCATTTTCTCCTCTCAGAAACTTCAGCAGCACTATCCTTTCACTGCCAAATGCCAAATAATGAGAAATTTCCTTCTGTCCATCGTGGCTCTCGCATCCCCCCACCACCTTCCACAGCACAGAGCTCTTCCTGCAGCTCCAGGCTTTCATGACATCACCTGCCACCCCTGAGCCCATCGCGCGTGGCCTTGGGGATCCTGCTGATGGGGCCAGGCTGGAGCTGGGGCTGTGTTTCAGGTGGATGAGGATCCTCCAAGATCCTCCCCGCAAGGCTGCTCACCGGCAGCCCCTGCGTGCCCATCTCCGGCTGCTGGCGCACATCGCTAGGTGTCACTAGACCATTTAATTAGAGCCAGGAAAAGCCACAAGTTCTGAGTGATGCCACTGGGACAAGCCTTACGGCTGCCCTGGCTGAATGAAATCCCTCGGTGCTATTAAAGATTCTCCCCGCTGCATCTTTACAAGGTGAAAGTGGGGATCCGTGACTTTGCAGGAACATTTCTTCAGGAAAGCCATCTGTGCTTCAGAAAAACACATCCCATCCTTCACACTGGTATTTTCAGTCTCTCTGAAAATCATCTAAAAGACAAAACTGCTGGGTGTAAACTGCTGGACAGCTTAAAAAAAAAGAAAAGCTCTATTCTCTGTACAGTTTGAGCAAAGTAATTCCCTGAGGTGCCCACTGCCCTGCAGCTCTTCGGAGAGCTCCTGCCTCTCCTCATCAGATTTTCAGCCTGCTTTTTAGATCAGCAAGATTAACATTGCTTGCATAAATATTGAGAAGTTACCCTGACAGGTGCTCAGTTTATGACAATCTCATCTGCAAAACGTCTGGCCTGGAATGGCCCCAGTTCTTGCTGTGCTCCAATCATGGTACTGAGCATACTCTCTTTTCTACAGGAGCTATTCCATAGTAAATGATAATCAATTTAAAATATTGCATGCAAGCTTGGAAACTATAGAAATACCAGGAGGAAATATTCTGGGTTGCAAAATCTTTTGCTGCATGAATCAAATATATAGATAGGAGATCGAGTAGGTGTATGAACCACCTGGGACTCACTGCACAGCGAGGAAAAGACTCTTAAACTAACAAGATCAGCAAATAAGACTAAATGCTTAAAGAATCTTTTGCAGAGAAAATGCAAGC
>JAVCKT010098756.1:0-10468 GCA_032273925.1 Rhynchotus rufescens | reverse complement strand
TCAGATACGTTTCATACCTTATTCCCTCCACGTGCCAATATTTAAGCGTCTGCCAAAGAGCAGGTGGTTTGTAAATCATTACCTTTTCAAATTACTCCACTAATGGCATGTGTGAAATGACTGAAAAATTGCACCCTTCCCCTTCTCCCCCAGCAAAATAAACCGAATTGCTGCGAGATGTTACCTGGGCCCAGCCAAGCTGGGCTCCCACTTGCTGCCTCCTGGAGAACGGCGCCCAGCACTGTCTCGTTTCTGCTCATCCAGAAGAAAATCAGGACCACGGAGGTCCACGCCGAAAGCAGCTGTTAATTCAGAGGGGAAGGACAGTCTTCGTCTTGCCAAGAGAGCGCGACGCTCCGAAATCTGATTTATGAGTCCGATTTTCTGCATAAAGGCAGGGAAGGGAGAAAGCAGCCCCTGTCCTCGAACGATCCCTCAGTGGTGGCTCCCTGTTTGGGGAGATGTTTCCTAAAACATCATCCCGCTGTCACTGGGTACCACTGCACTGCACGTCCCTCCGTTACTGCCTTTCCCACATTAGCTGGTAGCATCCCAGGATCCGCTTCATTTGCTCTAATCAAGAGGTCTTTGCAGCTCTCTCTGGTTAGGATTTAAGCCTAAGAGAAACATCCCCGCAGACTTCAGGTGGTTCCTCAGAGCAGCCCACACAGCTGAAAGGCAAAGAACAGCAAGGCCACTAAACCACCAGCAGAGTGGCCAGAGAAGAGTTTTTCTCCTCAAAATTTCCAGCTTCATTAATTGAGTCCAATCCAAGCTCACTGAAGACTTCAATGGGTTTTAGAGTACAATCAAATGAACAGCCTTTCTCCAGCTAGCTGCAACGCTGTGCATATAAAATATTTAATCGCAAGCTACAAAGCAGGTCGATATGAGAAATTACCTGTTTAAGAGCCTTCTTGCAAGGCTCCGACTGACGCTTTCTGACTGAGAGCCCACGGGCACTGGTGCCAAGAGCTCCATGCTGCTCTTCCCAGCCCTGGATGCCCAGGGCAGCTTTCACACACCAAAACAAGCCCCTGCAAAGGGCAGAGCTGCTTTATTGCTCCAAGCCCTTGGACCCAGGAAGGGGACAATGAACAGCACAGACTCCTGGCTGTAACACGTGGCCCGTGCATCCAACCCAGAGGTGCCACAACCCTCTGGAATGTCATCAAGCAGGGAAGCTGGGGTTGACCACCTCCCTTGGACTGCTGCTGAGCACAAATTCACCTTCCTTCTTCCTTAATACCCGAATCTTTGGTCATCCTTGCTTGGCTTCCAAGCTGCCAGAGAAGAACCTGAGTTTGCTGCTATCACTCTACACCCTGAACAAGCTATAGCAAATATTAAACCTCTTGAAAGGGGATCTTTTAGGAGGTGGGTAACTTCAGAGTAACAGCAGCAGTATCACTTAAATTCTTCAGTTTTATTCCAATCTAATTATTGTCTCATTTGGGATGTTTCAATATATATATGCCCATGTTAAGGATAGAATTTTCTCAATACAGGGCTTGTGTGTGATTTAGATAGCAGCCTCAGTGTAACCCCCAAAAAAAGAGCTGATAAAGTTTTGCCCTTAAAATAAATGTATTGATCTAGCTGGGGGTCAGTTATACTCGTACTTAGTAACTGAGATGCAGCTCAAGAGGACAGGGAATTTGGCTATTTTAAGACTCAGATGGTGAATGAAGTTTCATTATATATATATATATATATATATATATATATATACACACACACACACACACCTATATATATATATATTTTTTTTTTTTTTTAAACCAAAATACCTAACATTTGCTTTCTCCACTGCATTTACTTTTGCAGTTGCACTTAAGTATGGGAATATCTTGTCAGTTTTTATTCCATTGACTTCTGGAAAACTGCATGCACAGCTGTCTTAAATTGCACCATTTTGCTAGGGGTAGATGGGAATGTCTTTTTTACATTGTTTTTCTTTAAAGAAGATTTCATTTTTTACACAAAAGGTTTGACTTCAACAAGCTCTTTACAGTCTAGCACTGGCAGAAGCTCAATTCATTTTTCTGTGGAATTAAAACCTCCATTTATCCCCAGTATGGAGAAATGTTTTCCCTTGCCAATATGGATCCCCTGCCAAAAAAACAAAAAGAACCCTCCCAACATTCCTAATTAATGAGTGATAGGCTGTAAACATCCTTCACAGATAATTTTAAAGATAAAGACATTTATGATGTGTTTTAGTACAGACAGCAATGACACACACAGACACTTATTTGGATGCAGTCTGCCTATTTCCTCATACAACAGTAACTATAAAATACCCCAGCACAAGAAATGTATTCTAGAAGCCTAGAACAATACAGGGTAATGCTGAAATCTAGTCAGATTGTATAAAGAACAGATAAAAAAACCAACTTAAATCAGTCAGCAAACAGCTAATGGCTGAGTAAGAAAGTGGCCTTAGCAGGTAGGAGCACATGTCTGATCATTAAATATCTATTCCTGTAGTATGAACAAAATAGGAACATTTAAATAAAAATAATTTTCAGAGAAAAAAAGGCATTATATTACCAAGGCTTGGTAAAGCTCATGGTAGTTCTCTTAAAGTTATTAGTATTACTCCAATCTCAAATGTAACGATGCAATTACTTGCTTTTAAGACAGTCAAAATGAGAAGCAATTTCTCACTTATTTTTATATATTTCACTATAACTATATACTATATATAGTTAATATAGTTGAAAGTGTTGTCAATACCCTATGGAAGGATATATATATATATATTTTTTTTATTTATATATCCTTCCACAGAGTATAGAAGGCACTTTCAACTATATCATCTATAGACCATGAGTTTTAAAAGTCAAAATTTTCTTTTGAAAGGCCATCATCATCATCATGGCCACATTCACACCAGGGTTAAATAATATTATGTATCACAAAGAGCATTTTACAAGTAAAGATGGCAGATAACCCTGAATTACCCACACAGAACCACACAGCATGTCTATAGTAGATCTAGAAGAGAACAGCAAATTTCAGACTCTTGAAACTCACCTTAACATATTTTTTATTTAGTAGCAGTTTTTTCCCTCATACATACACACTAGCACTGGGAAATTGGACCAGGCTCTCTAAGACTTAAAGTGGGGTTTAATAAAAGGACAAGTTCTTTACACTAATTCCAAATGGAATTGCTCAGACCAGCTTTATAAAGATCTTGAATTTCAGTTGCAGGCGGATTTTTCTCCCGTCTATAAACAGTATTTCAGCATCAAAAGTGAAAATACCCAGATGTATTATTCAGGAGTAAAATAAGAAATGCTTGTTTAAATTTAAAGATCTAATTATGTTGCCTACATATGAAGCAAAGCAAACTCTTTAGAAGGAAACTGTATGTGTCTAAACTGACATTCTGAAAACCTCTTTCAAGAACAAAGACGCCCCCGTGATGCATTAATTTAATTATAAGTCGGAGCCAAGATAAGGCAGCTTTATTGGATTAATAAACACTGTAATTTCCATGTGCCCGTTCGGAGCACCTTACGGCTGCCTCCCACCTACAGCTTGAGGAGCGCTGAGGAAACAGCTTTCCAGCTAACACGCTCACTGTGTAGATGACTGTACAGGTCAGAAGGAAAGGAAAAATAAAGAGGTCACCAGGCCATGAGCGAGCTTACCAAGACGCCACGCAGTTTGATCAAGCTGGAAAGTTGGACACATACGACTGGAAGCCACATCCCAGTGGAATATTAAGTGTAGCAGACATGTCAAACACTAAAAATACAGATGTTGTTTTTATATCTAGCTATAAAAAATCTTAGTGTCATTATCACGAGCGTATTAGGCGACTGCAGGACTAAAACCATCACTCTGATTTGCATCGAGCTGGTGCCAGCTCCTTTACCAGGTTCTTTCTAGCTCCTCACTGGTAAAAGCTAGGAAGAAAAGTATAATTAAATTAAAAATTAAATAATTAAATATAATAATTAAATATAATAATTAAATATAATTAAATTAAAAAATAAATCCAGTAAAAGCATTAAAACTGCAGCAAGTTGCATCCTAATAATCAAGGAGATGATCTTTTTTGGTCTTTGTATAGCAGAAGACAGGAAAAGCATGAACAAATAAGGGAAACTGAGTGCTGAAAGTCTTTTCAAATAGATGCTTGTAATCTACTTGACTGGCCAACAGATATACAAATATAGACATTTTTTCAAGAAATGTGAGTTCTTTTAGCTCTTAGATCTGCTTATTATCCTCATGTTCATTAGGTGTTAGAAATCTGACATTTTAAATTCCAACCTACTTTAAATAAAACATCTTTTAAGCCTGTTTGTGATACTTCCTTCCAAATTACTCGTACACATTGTATAACATCATATTCGGAAGTTTCTTTATAGCTGTTGCTGGTTATTTTAATAAAGCACACGGTTTAATGAGGCGTTCACTCTCTTTCATGAAAGAGTAATTGAAATGTTGATTGAAATTGGATTGGATTGCTCCAAAAATTGGCTAATTGAATGTGAAGCAAAGACAACGAGGGGTGACAGGATGCCAGGCTGGCATCTCTTGCACCACCAAGGTAAGCAGGGTTATGATTCCTATTCTTTCCTATTAAAGAATATTTTCATATTTTCCTAGATGAGCTGGAAGGGGGAGAAAAGAGCGGATTAAGAAACCTGGCAAATGAGGCACAGTTGACACCAGAAAGGCAGACAGATCTGAAAAACGGTCAGAATGACAAGGTTTGATTTGGACACATCTTAGCACGTACTTTTGGGGACAAACAACCCCAAGGACGTGTTCCTGAAGCTGAGGAGAAGCTGTGTAACAAGTAACAAGGGACCCAACAAGTTGTCAAGCCAGAGAGAAACGGTCACCAAGACACAGGTTGAACATAAATACACCTGGAAGCGGATGTCACCCCAGGAACTGCCTCCTCCTCCTCCTCCGTACAGGAATCTCTGGAGCTGGAACATGGATTCTCCATGGATTCTGCCTGGAGAAGGCAGCCTGCAGGATGCTAAGTCAAGGAGAAAGGAAGAGCCCATGCAAGATAGGTCAGCAGCAACCCTTGGACTTGAAAAGTCAATCCCATGCGTAAGTGGTTTGTTAAATGGGCCTTCAAAAAACAAAACAGAGGCAGCAATAGTAAAAAGACATAAGGAATAGTCTACACCAGCCTAGATTTTCCACATCAGTCAACACTTGAACTGATATTTGTTCCAGCACGCAGTAGATTGGATCACAAAACACCACAAGGACTGGCTGAAGTGGTCCTATGAAATACTTGAGCTACATCCCCGAAAGGAGAATCTGGGAGCCAACGAGCAGAACATAACACTGCTAGATGGAGTAAAATAAACAGGAGATTAATGGGCTGAATGCCTATAAAATACACTTGAAAGCTTTATAAAGGCACTGGACAAGCTTACAGGAGTCTTGAGGAGGCTCTAGGAAGCAGAGAGACCTTTAGATCAGAGCTGGGCTAGCTTACACACTAGATCTGCCTCCCACCTATAAACTACGACTTCATGTTAATCCATTTGAAACAAGAAATTCAAGCATATTGCCCTCTCTTTCTATATGTAACTGGCATCTCAATAAACAAATGTAATGGCATACTTTAACCAGCATTATAAATCACTCTCCCCTCTAACTGTAGCTTTCGGCAGAAGTATCATTTTATCCTCCTAATTTCTGAAGCTGACATGTTATTAACCTCATATATTATGTCGGAGACAAGTGGAGGAAAGAGCATTGATAAAATAGAAATAGAAAGTGTCCAAAAAAAGAAAACGTAAAACAATAACATCCACCCAAACCTTCATCGAACCACGTAAGCAATGCATTTTAATCAAGTGCACGTCTCTTCCCATTGAGTGAGGACAGAGCTGCTACATTGTCCTGACGTACGTTCTTGATATAATATAACCAGGAGTACAGGAGAAATGGGAATCACTTGAGCTTTCAGCTAAAACCAGGAGGAGGCAGCGGGATAAACCACAATTCCCATGGGGAAAATCAATGCCGAAACTTGCCCAAAAAATGCCTTGTGAAAAGGCCTGGAGGGGCAGTGTGGCCCCACCAAATCCATGGCAGCACTAACCATGCTGGTGGGCTCATCCCAACGTTGCAGGGTGTGCGATGCTGTGGCCACGGGACTCCTTGGATCCGCTGGGTCCTTCCTTTCTTTTTCAAGAGCCTATTCATAGTATTCACACAGAGAACTATATTTGCCCTTGTACTCACAAATACAGTGTGTAAACTAATTATTGGTTTTAAATTACACACTCAAAAGCACAAAACAATTCACAGGGGCTAGTACCTGGATGTGCCATTAAACAACTCTGCTCTTCCAGACGCTGTCCTCCGAGTGCTGAGGCTTTATCCATGCAAAGAAATGAACCGGCTGCTTTGCAGCAGGTTAAAATCCCAAATCACAACCAAGAAATTTGACAGAGGACAGCACAGTTTCCTTTTGATGAAGCAGCAGGAATATCCTGTTCCTTGCCAGATTTAATCACATAGTTTCTATTCTCCCCTCTGCCCATTCAGCCACATACCTCTAAACTTTAATTAATGAATGAAGTTACAAGAAAAATTAACACCATTCTATAACGATTAATTAAAAGCTGAAATATCCCTCCCTGGGCTGTATTTCTAAAGGCAACTAAAGATGCTGAGCCCCAAGCCCTCCATCCTCAGTGACCACCAGTCCTTGTCATTTGATGGCCTTGATGCAGCAGATAAACCCAAACAGCTTCAGTCTGAGCTGAGGAACAGGAGTGTGAAGAGCCTGGTAAGCATAAAACCAACTGACTTAAACTGGCTCTGCTTGGGAAAGGGACTACAAGTGATACTCACTCTTATACTGCCAATAAGGGTAAGCAAATCACACCTTTGCATCAAATTTGGCAATTATAAAGAGTTAATAATAATCTAGAGATGTATAGGCACAGAACTTAATAGCAGGACTATGCACACAAATACCAAATTTATGTGCGGTAAACTGATTAGCTGCTGGTGCACTCGAGGTGCTCGCTTTGTTGCAATGTGGGCTGTAAACCTCTGCAGAGTTTAAGAGTATACACTATGTATGCTCTTAATTCAATGTATACTCTATATACACACTTACTCTCCATCTCCACACTCCTGCCGTGGTACCTCAGTATGGGACTTCCTTTCAGTCTTGATCATAGTCTACAGTGAATCATCCTTCTCTATCTGAGTCCCTCTGCCACACTCTGCTTTCAGAAGGCTCAAAATTAATTTGGGATTAAAGCTATTATGCAATTGAGTGCTGCTGCCTAAAGCTACAGCCTACCGAGTGCAGGGCAGGTCTAAAAATTATTAATCCTCATTTTTGGAGCCTTCTGGGAACAGGAAGCAAGGTCACTTTATGGGCAGATGGTAAGTGTTCGTATTTATTTCCTTTTAATTTTCCCTGCTGGTAGCAGGACTCTCCCACTAAAAGGCTAAATCCAAGTGTTCACTCTTCCTGATGCCCTCGTGTGTGACCATCCTGGGGGGAAAATGCCTCCCCTGCAAGGGGCAGCACTTTCCAGACATGTTTATAAGAGTTTATACCCCTTCTGGCTTCTATGAGCTTCACATTAAGCCCTGCATTTCCCTAACTCCCCTGCTGGGACAAGCACCACACTTTCCACACAGGCCCTACCAATTTTAGGATGAGATTTAAACCTTTGGTCTGCTTTCACTGGTGTCGATAGAGCCCCCCCAGGGGCAGCTGGTTACTGACCCAACCAGCACCAAAATGAAGATCTTCAACCCCAATCCATTCTGCAGCTGGGGGAGCCCCCAGGGGCTCCGGATCAGCCTCCCATTCCAGAGGCACCTCCCGTATTGGCAGGCAGAAACTGCAAGATGAGCAGAACAGCGACAACAACAGCAAATAAAAGCAGTTTTTACGATAAATCTGCTAGGGAACCAATCTGGTAAGAAAAAGCAGGTCATGCCAGCATTTGCACAAGGCTCATGTTTTGAAATGCATGCACAGGTACGGGCTGGGAAGACTGAATTCCTTCAGACACTGTTCTATCATATACTGAAATAAAGACAGGAGGCAGAAGCTAAAATAGGAGGTAACAGCTTTAACTGCCCAGTAACTCTGGGATCGGTGGCTGCGATAAAGAGTGTTTTTTTATTATTATTATTAATCTACAAAAGCCCGTCTGAAGCCAGTGACCCCAGCCAGACTGTAGCTTTCCTTTTAGATCCCAGAGTCTCCTGCTGGGAGCTTCCAAAGCCCAAATCCGAGTATGGGAACCCAAAATCTCAGTGCACGAGGGCTGCTGAGCCCAGGAAGGGCCCTGGTTTCCTGCTCATGCCAACTGGGGCCAAAACAGCTGGTAGCTGATTAGGGACCAAGAATTTACTTCATTTTCTATGTGTCAAGAACAAGTGTCAAGACAAAGGCAGGATAAAACGTAAGATATAGTTTCCCCTTATGCTTCTGTCACAGATTCTGCACTTGTTTATAACTCTTCCCATTTCCTTTGCTCTATTTCCTTGGAATAGATTTCTCTTCCTTACTCTTAAATACATCTCTCCTTACTTGCTTAGTGCCATAAATGGAGCTTAGCTTAAAATTAGGGTCATACATTTGAAGCCAAACCTTTCATATTGATTCCAAATTTGTTGACCCATGTTCCTTAGTATTTAGCTATCAGTACATATGCATGTACAGAGAGTGTGTGTGGAAGGGAAATTTTCCTAATTAAAAATAGCAAAGAAGAAGACTGATCATCTTTGATGCTCCGACCCTCATAAGCCACCACCTCTCCACGCACGATCCCATCCTTTCCCTAGGAGTCCTTCCTTTCTTTTCCTCAGCAGCTCCTGCCAGCGGTGCCCTTGGCTGCTGCCCGTGTTCCCTGCACGTGCTGGACGGGCTCTTGCTGCCCTCAGCGGTGCCCGTGTTTTATGGGAACGAGGAGGTCCAGGCTCCCAGCCAGGAGGATGCCTCTCCACACGTGTTGCCTTCACAGATCCCTCAAGAAGCGCCTGCCAAGTTTCACCTTGCTTACCCAGGAAAGCACTTGAGCATGTTTGATTTTCCTGCATTATTTTTTTTTTTTAACTTGCTTCTTTGAACCACAGCTTCTCCTTAATCCACTTGGGTTTGTTATTGATGAGCCCCACTGCCCACAGGCCTCTTATGAATATTTAAGTGCTATCGACTCCAGTGGGGTGCTCAGCATCAAGCACACACCTATTAGATGCTCCTCTAAATTAGAGCCAGCGTTGCTTCCCCCACACACTCCATAGGGGCAGAGGAGTAGAGTCATGATCTTACTTCTTTAAAGAGGAACTCACCACTTTGCAAATAAATCACTTCATGAGAACAGCTTATGACTCGGTGGTGATGCCAACCAGCTTCACAAACACAAAACTAAGAACACTGCTCTGCTCCCTAGTCTTCACACCGATAGCTTGGGAGGGTTCTTCGGTTATTTGTGTAACACCTGAAGAGAAAAGACAGTAGAAGAAATAAATAAGGTATGTTTTTACTCAAAGCATTTATACTTCAAGCAGTTAAAATGGCTTTGAACACGCGGCTACACGGGACTCAGCAACCCCAACATCCAGCTAGGCCTGACCTGTTGTATTCCACTAAAACAGAGCTGCTAAGTGTGTACAGGAGATCATTCACTTATCCCTGGATCACAATTAGAAAACCAAGGGCTGCCCTTTGTTACAGACTGTATTTCGGTTCCCACCAGCAGGGCTGGTGTGTGCAGAGGCACCTGTGACAGGCTGGTGTCCAAGTAGCTCCTCACTAGAACCACCCTCACCGAGGCCGCTCTGCACAACACCCACATCGCTGCCCTGTGGAGAGCCCTGCGATCCCTCTCTGCAAACAGAAGGGATTTATTAACCTAAGTCATATTGCAGTCATCTCCTGATAGGATTAGGATAGTTCTCCTGTTCCCAGATGCTCCCAATACTTTCCTGCAGATGAATTCCTGGCACAGCGACTCCTCTCCATGCAGACCGTGTCCAGAGACTCTCCGTCGGCATCAGGTCCCACATTCATGTCAGCTATTGAGGATTACAAACGTGGCGGTTATCTCGAGGTAATTTATTCCACTTATTAAGACAGACAACTTGGGGGAGAAAGGCAGATTTACAGGGTGAGTTAACATTCAGGTATCTCCCCATTCAGAGGGGGCTGCGGGCACCCGGCGCTGCCCACCAGAGCAGTCCCGTTTGAGCCACGGATGCTCCTCGTGCACAAAGCACGAGCACAACCTGGGAATTAACCCCTGCCGAGGCACTATGAGCAGAGTAACAGGCCATCAAACCTTCCCCCCACCCCTGCTAAGCCCTTATCATGTAAAAAAGGGGGAAAATAATCAAATTTTCAGGCCGTTGCTTCACGGAGGTCTATGTGAAGGCCAGATGGACCTGGGACAAACGTCCCCAAATGAGAAACACGCAACACGAAGGTCAGGCT
>JAVCKT010098755.1:0-10470 GCA_032273925.1 Rhynchotus rufescens | reverse complement strand
CGACTTAGACCCGCCCCAACCGCCGTCCCCAACCGCCGTCCCCAACGGCCGCCGCCGCCCCGCCCCCGGAAGTGACGCGCCGCGCCGCCGCCCGGAAGCGCCGGAGAGGCGTAAACAAGGCCGTGGGAGGCGGCCGCGCTGCCTCCATCTTGGCGGAGCCGCAGCCGCTTTTGCCCGCGCCATGGGCGGCGTCCTGGGCCTCTGCTCCGTGGCGAGCTGGGTGCGTAGCGCGGGCGGCGGCGGCTCCCTCCCTTGCCCTGCTCTCCCCTGGCGCCGGGCCCTGCGGCGGCGCCCCCGCGCCTTTGTCCTCGGCGGGGCCCGCGCCGCGGCCTCCCCCGCGGCTCCTCAGGGAAGGCCCTTGGCCTCCCGCGCTGGGCAGCGGGAACCGGGATGCGCCTCTCGCGCGAATTCCCCCGCTGCGGGGATCCGCGGAGCGGCACCTCCCTGACTATCGCTGCGGGTGGGGGGTGGAGGGGAAGGGGGCGTTGCGGAGCCCGTTGTTTTCATGCTTATTTCTTTATAGCCTGTCAAATAGGTAAGGGGGATTAAAGAACATTGCCGAGAGTCTACATAGAGAGCGTGGCGTTTGTTTGGGGAAAAATAAAAGAAAAATTTTTTTTTTCCCCGCTGCGTCGGTGGCGGTATTGAATTCCTGCCCTCGCGGGTCTCCGAGCGGCTCCGCCCTTTGTAGCATCTTTGTCTTGCCGAGCCGGCTGCTGCGTGTTGTTCTGCAGTGATGTCAGCCGCTCCGCGAGCGCCCTCGGCTTTCCGAACGCCCAGACGTGATGGTTCCGAGTGGTTCTTGTAGCTGTTAATGCTATATAGAGAAAAACAAAACAAAAGGAAAACACATAAGCTGTTAGGGATGGTGCGCAGAGGATCTTCCTCGCTGAGGTGGTGTTATGTTATCCTTGAGTTATCAGGTGTCTTTGCAGATCTGCTCACTATGCAAATAGATGCAGTTGTGTGGGTTATGACTCAGGCATTCGAGGGTTTAGAAACCTAAAGCTTTCCATGTCAAAAACATAGCATTGTTCTTGCTTTAAATGCATTATTTATATATGTATAACCAGGAACCCATACAGCAAACTGAGTGGTCTCATAAAAATCTTTCATTGATTCATATTCCTATTTTTGGGGCTGTAATAGAATAAAATGTGTGATCTTTGGATTTCTTAGTAGAAGATGCTTAACCAGAGAGATGCTACTTAATTTTTCAGTTGCTTCTCTAAATTCTACAGCATGATGGTAGAATTGGTAAATTAGGCACTAGGTAAAAGCCAAACTTCCAAGCCGATAAGTCTGTAAATAAGATCCTAAAACACTAATTACCTAAGGAAACACTGTCTATGTTTACCTTTCTTTAATTAACATTTCAAACACCGCTTAATGAGTTAGGCAGATAGGTTTTAAATTAGTAGCAGAATGCAGTTAACTTCAGAATTTTCAATTATTGTGAAATACTATGTGGCTATGTAACTGTATGGTTTAATTAAAATATTTGCCTTCATATAGATGGAACATCCAAGCGCATAAACAGGCCTTCTAGGAACTGATTGGGACTTGGGGTGTATACCTGCTCTTGGTCTTGAATATTCACTTTTGTACAGAGAAGTACCTTCGGGTTCAGCAAACAGTCTTTTAAATAAATAGTCTTTTAAATAAATTAATTTACAGAAGTGTGTGCTCCCAATTAAATTGGATTTACTTCCTTTCACTTAGAGTGCCCAAACAATTTCTTTTCTGCTTTTGTATTGTCTTGTATTCCCTGATGTCTTGAAAGTGTTCATCTTGCTTTTCCTGATTAAATTTGCAGCTAACAAACGCTTTGAAGCCTCTGGTAGTCCTCATAGTAGGAATCCTCCCACGTCTCTGCCCTATAAGGACGTGTCCGTACAAAGGCGATTCCTGACTTGGGGCAGGAAACAAGCTGGAAGGGCTGTGCGGGAGAACCTCTGGCAGTGGAGCAGGAGGGTGTCCCTGCTTGGGCACCTGCTGCGAGGGGTCCTGCGGAGCGCCCGGCACTGTGTCGCACAGAGCACTGGCAAGCTCAGGCTTCCCACCTCTGCTTCTTCTGGATTCGGCTGTGCATCCTGTTCCTGCAGGATGCAGCTCTGCCCTGCATTGAGCTGTGCATTGGTCAGGCTGCGTTTTGCTTTAACAGAGCAAGGATGAGCCAGGGAGGGGCTGGGGAGAAGGTCCTCAGCAGCACTGTCATCTCAGCTATGAATGCCAGCTCCCTGCTCCCCACTGCCTCCATGCATCCTTCTCTCCTGCCCCCTCTCCCTGCTGCGCCTTGCCCGCCTTGTACTGCAGCGCCTCAACGGCTGCTTCCCTTACCCTAATATTCTCTAGCCGGGCAAAAGGGCCTCCAAGCATGTAAGTAGGATGAGGTGGCTGAAGCCTGACTAGGGTTAGTGGGAGGCATGCAGTTATTTTTGTATAGAATCATATGGTCTTTACCTTGCTAAAAGGATTACATTTGGTATTAAAAGTTTATTGGGAGTGAAGCAGTAACACCTGACTTTCAATGGATTTGTGTGTTTTTTTAATTTTTTTCCTTTCCCTCTGTGTTTTGCATTATTCATCTTACTATATGTTCTTCCTGCAATATCCACTGACCTGTAGAATAGTGACTGCTCTGGCAAGCATGAATTAACTCCTCTCTCCAGCTCCTACTGCCAAAATAAGCATGTGGGTCATCTTTTTGTCATTTTCCTCAGTAAACTCCCTTGAGCTGCTGACTTGTCTTAAAAACTTTCTGGAATGTGAATTGGTTAGTGAGTTCAAAAGCTATTGCATGGCAAAAGATTTTTGCAGTCATGATTAATTCTTATCCTAGTTTTCTTAAGAACACAGACTAAAACCTCGTCAAAGAGTAGGCCTCTGTCCACATCTATGACTATGCAGAACTTGAGCAGAGAGGTGAACTTTAAGCCTTGGTCTAGGTAGTATCTTACTGTTTGTGCTATAGCTATTTTTCTGAAAAAGAAAACTTCTCCTGTGTTTTATGGAAGTGCTCTTTGAAGAAATCCACACAAACTGTGCTGTTACTTTGTTTTCTGATTAGATGAATCTTAAGGACAGAATACTGTTCTTGCTTACTCTGTTCTTGGAATCTGTTGTTATACTACTAGTGAAAAATGTTTAATAATATTATGTTATATATTCTGTTTTCCTGAAAGAAGGAGGTACTCCAAGGCTATAACGTGATTCCTTGCTGAAGCAGCCAACTTGTATGAATCAGTTTTCTTGTGTGTGTGCCTGACTGCAGCTAGTAAGAACAGTGATGAGCTGCTTTGGGACAGCATGTTACACAAGCTCACGTTGGAGCTCAGGCTCCAAGGGTAGGTGAAACTGCTCCCTTTTGGCTGTGTTTGGGAAGGAGATGGTTGCCTTTCAGGCCCTGCAGCCTCCCATGTGCCTGGGAGCACCCAGGACAGCCAGCAGGAGCTTCCTGCATGTTCTTTGATGCAATCGGAAGTTGTCCCAGTTAAGAGCATTTAATAAGCAATTTGTCATGGGGATTCTTCAGGGAAGTGACTCTTGTGCCAGGCAGTCCTTGCACAGAGTTTTCTGCAGCCCATAAAGACAGGCTGAGGTCCTGCCAAGTTGAACCTTTCATTCAGTGGTATCTTCACAAGTGCTACTGCTAACAGAATAAGCTCGCATAAGTTTTGAGCACAGGCAGAAATAATCCATGTATTATAAATACATGGATTTGTTATATTTCCCACCCACTAAACATAGATGCCCTTAATGTAGTTGCTTGCTGTCAACACCATCATACACTGTGCTGCCATAACGCTGAGTGGAGGCGTTAAACAAGACAATGTTATCTTTTGCATACTGAAATAGTTACAGATAATCATAGGTTAAAGATACTCATATTCAATGGATTTTCATAGTCTAGATAGGCTCACTTTTAGCAACACAACTTTTAATTCTGAAGTTTGCTCGGTTAAAATGATTTTGTAGCATAGTGAAAATATTTAGCTTCTCAATCCTTGAAAAGGGGAAAAAATCAAAAAAGCAAAGTTATTGAACATGAGACATATATACATAGACACCATTCTAGTTTCTAGGATGTGGGTCTGGTTGAGCCTGTCTGAACAGATAATCTGCTCCTTTTCCTGAGGACTTCTCCATGGGCATTCCTGCAGTCTGTCTGCCCTTCTGCTCAAGCCCTGAGGTCTTCCCAGCAGCCAGCAGCTGGGAATTCCAGCAGCTCTCTGGAATTTGCTCTGTCAGATGATAAAACTTCTCCTGTCTGGCACTCACCTGCCACGTCGCTCTGCTGGCATGAATTGGTCATCTGGCAATGTGGCCACTTTTTTTTTTTAATGTGACTGCGTGTCTTTTGTGTAGTAATTCACACCTGTGTTTTTATCCCCTGATAGAGATGTACTTGAGTATGTGGTAGGATAGAAGCTGGGTTTTACCCAGCATTTTTCAGGAGTTGAGGATTTTGTTGTAGTTAAAATAGAACAGCACTTGCTTAAGGAAAGAGGTGGTGACTGTGCCAGGGAAAACAGCTGTGCTCTGCGTAGTCCTCACGTTGGTAGGTTGTACTTAAGTTTTTGAGGCCACATATTATAGAGTTTAAGTCCTCATTGAGATTTTTCCATAATTTTTTGGGCAAAATAATTTCTCACCATGCAGAAATAAGCACATTTGTAAAAGGTCATTTTGAGCTAATCATTCACTTTTTGTTTTCCGCTTTGCTTGTGTTTGCTTGAGGAACTCAATCCTTTCGCTCCCTGAAGTGCCACACATTGGGCAGTAAAATTGCTATTGTATTTTTTTTCCAGTGAAATAGCACTACCTACTGTCTTTTCTTCCTTTAATTTTCTTTTTAGAGGCAAACCACTTGAAGTTTTTTTTGTTTGGATGTTCTCAACTGTATATTCATTTTTTCCTCAAAATGTATATGATAGCACAACACTCCTGTCCACTTCAGCTGTTGATATTTTGTAGGAATGATAGATAATACATGTACTCTGTTTTTGTTTTATTCTTGCAATTTGTAACTGTGTTACCCCATGTAAGTGAATTTTACCATCTAATGCCCCAGAAAGGATCACATCCCAGCCCTGCCAGATGCTGAAGAGGTATCTGAGAAGCAGATTTTTTTTTTTACTTCCAAGACATCTACTGCCACACTGCTCTTGAGGAAATTCATTCTATTATGGACAAATTTGTTTTTTTTTTTTTTAAAGACCTGTTTTTCTGGTGGTGTTATATAACAATCTCAATTTTTTTTCATATGAAAGTACTTCACATCCTCAATCTTCTGATTTTTCACAGATCATTTAACGAAAGCACACTCTGGATTTTTACTTGCCTCAGCATAAATGTCAGCACTGCGTGTTTCTCTTATTCAAATGAGCAGTTGCAGTTGAGGAAATACAGAAACAGAGGGACAGTATCATAACATCAGCATAAATGGCTAAATATTAAATAGTACCCACTGCACCGCTTTCAAAGCACAGCTTTCGCCTCTGCTGGCCGGTTGCTCTGGGAGTGAATGGTAGTGTAACTTTGTCTATAAATTCTCACTTCCCAGTGGAAAAGAAAAGGAGAGGGGAACAAAAGACCAATTTAGAGCTTTGTCCACATTTCCACAGACCTGAGTAGTACTTTTCTGCCTGTCAAAAAAAAAAAAAAAATCAAAACCAAAACAAATCACTTCTCTTGTTTTTGAGATGGCACTACAGAAAAAATTCTGCCCAACATGTTTTGAAGGCAGGCTCTTAAATCCATAATTCCTGTCCAAATTCTAATATAGTCAAGCGTCAAGAGTTTGCCAGAATAGTTTTTTTGGTGGGGTAAAAAAGCCAAACAAAGATGGTTGAACTAACCAGGCACTAAAGATTACTTGCCAGGAGTACTCACAATTGAGCATTCTGGAATGAATTATTTATCTCTGCCTCATATAGAGCACTCAGGTATGTGTTGCATAAAATTAGACATTGCATCACTAGTCTAAAGTTTAAACATCATGTATAATGCCAGTGACAGCTGTACAGCCTCCTGAAAATTGATTTGTGTTTTGGAGAATAAGAATCTGGTTAAAAAAACTCAGAAAAAAATGTGTAATCTTTTTATTATGCACATTAAAGTCACAATGGTTAACAAATCAATTAACAAGTTAATGTTAGTAATTCCTATCTGAATAAATCTGGCTAGATAATTGTTGCAAGACATCATTCATTTGTACTGCTCTAGAGACCATACATTGTCTGAATTCTACTTGTGCTCATTAATTCTTTTTCACTTCACACATAAATATGGTACTTGACATGCTGTTCTTGGTGATGTATAATAGCAATTTGCTTCTGACCCCTAGGTTTTTGTGTCTGTGCTACAAACCGAGATTTCAGGAATGAATGCCTCTATAAATACCTACAGTAAAAGTAGTGCTCCATAATCACTCCTGGTGCTATGTGATAAACAATTACTTAAGTGTTTATCTTAAGTGATAAGATTTAAGAGATTGAAAGTGATTATCTTTCATTCTAAAGATACAACCCTTTATGAGTATATTTGTTGTGCTTTGTATCAACTATCTGGAAGGAGATAGTTTCTTAGATACTGAAACACATCTTTAGTTTAGCCTAATATTACAGGTTTAAAAAGCTGTATTATCCATTGCTGCTTACTTCCAGGGCCTGAGTTTCATAAATAAGTAGGCTCAGAGTAAGGATTTGGCTGAGAGAGTGTTGTTTGGAAGACAACAGAAAACCTCCACTGGGGAGGGATGATTACATACCGTAAAAAGGAATTTAGTATAACCACCACAGTTAAAAATAAGAATGTAATATATAAAATTTAACGCTCATATCGACAATTCAGTGAATGGTACCCTGTGTGAATTTGTAAGGTAGTGAAGCACATGGGCATCAGAAAGAAGGAATGCATTGTATTGTGCTGCTCAGAGGGCTGGTTGGTAGCCCTGGCTCACAAGACCCTCCAGATAAAATGGAGGAGGAAGACAGAGGGAGTAACTTGTTCCATTCTTCAAATCTGGCCGATACATATTTTTTTTTAATTATTTTTTCTTTTCAGTTACTTCAATACCAGTCAATATTCTTTCAAATGTAAAAGGACAGAAAGGCTCAAGCAGCCAATAATAGGGAGGTTTCATATGCCTATGAATATCTGAAAAAGTTTGTAAGAGATCCAACTCAAGGGTGGTCATGGTGTGAACTCTGGTAGGATCTGTCTGCACCTATACCTGTACATGTACATGTTAGTTCCATCCAAAGAGTAGGTGATACTTTGTTAATAGCAATCCGTTTCCTCTTCCCCTTCTACTGTAGAAAATTGAGGGAAAATCTTCACAATAGTCTTCTTAGACATATGAACAATGAGCAAATCCCTAGGGGAAATAAAATGATCTGCAGGATTGTGGTAGAATATGGATTCAACTGGTAAAAAAAAAATGGAGCTATTCATATCCTCACTCTCCTGTGTGAGAAATGGGCAGATGTGTGGTCCCAGAACAGGTGGAGGCGAAATGCTATTTGGAAGCTTTTCCAAGTTTATCTGTGCAGGATCCTGCCTAAGGGTCAAGAGACTCCTGAAAGAGGACTAACTACAAGGCTGTGTTAATTGCAGATCCTGAATTCAGGGGCCAGGACAAGAGACTAGAAGACAAGAAGAGAGAATGGAAAATAAGGGAGTTAACTAACAACCTGTGAGAAACAGAATAGCAGCAACAATTTGCTAACTGCTGTATTAAGAAAGTAACCTGCTTAGAATTGTCACAGATATATTTTACATGATCATAGGTGTGCTGAGTGCCGAAACTTGTGTAGATTGCTGTCCCACTCTGTTTTAAGTGAGTGAGGCACCCTAGAGATCCAAGATGTTTAAAGCACCTGAGAGTCCATTTGAGGTAAGTCTGTAGATACAACTACTGTGGAAAACTTTGCCTATCTTTCCATGTTGAAGATCCACAACAGTGTTAGTCATGATAATGTGTACTTTTATGTAGCTAAAGCTTAAATCCTCTTCAAAGGTCTAGTTCTTACACAGAAAAGATTGACCTGGTTCTTTGTGATGTGCCTAAGTGAAAACAAATGTTTTTAACTTGTATGTGTTAGAAAAAAAAAAAGTAAAGCCATCTGACATTCCTTGTGAATTATTCCTCCTCTTCACTTAAGACTGAGTAATAGCTTAATGTTCAAAAGGTCACAGTATAATTCAGGTTGGAAGGGGACTCATGAGGCCTCTAGTCCAACCTCCCGTTCAAAGCAGGGTTAACCCTGAGGTCAGACCATATTGATCAAGTATGTATCCAGTCAGATCTTGAAAAGCTCTCAGAACGTAGCCTGCACAACCTCTCAAGGCAACCTGTTCCACGGCTTGCCTGTCCTCAGTGTGAAAATGTTTTTCCCTCGTATCAGACTGGAGCCTCTCTTGTTGCAGTTTATATGACTGCTGTCTCTTGTCCTCCCACCATTCATTACCACAAAGAATCTGACTAAATCTTCTTGAAAAATGTAGATATCTTGATAACTGATGATAGGTACTTAAGGGCTGCTGTTTAGGTCCTCCTTGAAGGTGTCTCTTCTCCAGGCTGAATAAGCCCAATTTCCTGAGCCTCTCCTAACAGGACAGGTGCTCTAACCTCTGATCATCTTGGCAGAGCAGCTGCTGTTTGTCACTGCCATCACTGTACAGGGGAAACCAAAACTGCTTGTAGTGTTTAGCAGTGGTCTAACATTAAAGAGAGATAATCACTTCCCTTGACCACTTGGCTCTGCCAAGATCAGGAGCGGTCTTACTGTGACATTGGTCCCTTCTCTTGAGTGACCTTGGATGCAGCCCATCTTAGATAAAAACCACTTTAGAGGTTTTAAACTTGGATATTTATATTAATAACACATTTTCTTAATGAATGTTTCATGCTATTTATCTTTTCAGTTGTTTTCTAAACTATCTAATCATTTATGATACTTTAACCAGGCTGGAATGCCACTATAGCAAAACAGAGATGAAAATATTTTGTTCTTGAATTTTCTAGCTACAGCGATTGTCATAAATGCTTGATGTTCCAGCAGGGAACAATTAGAACTATGACATGAAACTTTGGTAACTTTGTCTTATGTAGTTGTGGATATATAAAAGACATATATCATTTTTCTGTATCTCCATGACCCTAAATCAAACAGAGGTTACCAGAGGAAGGTGCAAGGTGTTGCTTATTCCTCAGTGGTAACACTGAGAACATGGTAGAGAATACTGTTTCTAAAGGTGAAGAGGTGAAAATTGAACCAAAGAAGAAATGGAATGTCACAAATATCACAAAACTCTTCTCGAACATCAGACCTTTGTCACTAAAGTGCCTCCATGTTCCTTGTTTTTGCCATTTTTGCATGATTATTTATATAGTCCAGTAGATTTCTGTGTATCCTACCACTTCTATCTCAGTTCTAACCTTCATTTTTCTTGCAGGTTTCACTTTCACTCTTTGCAGGTTTCATGAAGTGTTTATGTTTTATGTTTGAACTAGTCTTTGGGTTTTTTTATTATTAATGTATGACACAGCAAAGAGGTTTGTACCTACCTGAAATGGAAGCTAAATATTTACTTGAAATGGCAAAGCTTGACTTAAAGAAGTGAAGCCTAGGAAACGATTTATAAAACAGAGTCAAGGTCATCTGCCACTTTCTCTGCTCAAACCTTTTAAGCATTGTGCATATTTTGAGCATTTCTAATAAAAGAAGAGCGATGGAAATGAAGAATCAATTGAAAGTGCTGAATATGAAGAAACAACAGGATGGTGCAAAGAAAGTTGTACCACCTTTTCTATCTATTCATGCACAAGCCCAGAAGTGCTGATGTGGAAGCTGTAGCTGTAGATTCACAGCTGTCTTTTTATTCTTGTTCTCGTTCTTTCATTTTTACTTCCTTTCCTTCTTGTAGTTTTTAGATCAAAACTGTACAGCAAATTCAAGGGTGAATTATGCGACAAAGCCCTACTTTTTGGTCAGATCAGTTGAAGACCAAAAAAAGATGCCCATGTTCTAGCTCTAACCTGTGCTGCTGCAGAGGAACAGCAGTGAGAGGATATGTAATTGATAAGTAAGGATTGTAAGGGTATTTAATTGACTAAATATAATTTATACACAACCTAAACTTATATCACATACAAGCAGACTTATACGCAGTCATATAAGCAGACTTCATAATTGAAACAAATAATGCTGGATCCTGAAACAGAGTCTAGAGGTGAGCTGGGAAAGCCATATTCCTTAATTACAGCCACTTAAAATCAACATGGTAATCTAGAAGAAGCACAGGATTTCCTTACAAGTTGTTTATGGCTGGTGTCCTGGAGGTTCCTCGTTATCATTTGAAATCCAGCCCAAGAAGCCTTCACACTCTACCGAGGTCTTCATGAAAGCACACAAAACAAGAGAACACAAGCAGGTGTTCCCAGCTCAGTACAGATGGAAGACT
>JAVCKT010098753.1:0-10471 GCA_032273925.1 Rhynchotus rufescens | reverse complement strand
TTGACTAATGGTTCATTTTGCCCCTTTCAGGCTCAGAGAATCTCATGTAAATGTCTGTTTACTAAAAGCTGGTATGTTTAGCACAGTAATTTTTTGATTGATTCCTGCCTTCCACTGATGACCTCTGCAGTAAGGATGTGGTGTTCAAAATACCTTAGCGATCAACACCCCAGACCTGTTGTGTGTGGTATTTGTGTCCCCGAGGTGGCCATGAATGAGAGACTCTGCTTATCTCCTGGCTCTCAAGTCACTGTTTTCAACAGCACCTCCATTTCTCACTTAGACAAAACAAAGAGGAGGAATTTCTTCAGACTCGAGTGTTCTTCACTTAGTCCTCACAGGATGTTGGCCAACAAAGTGCCCTCAGTCAGGTCCTGTCCCATTTCTAACAGGATGTCAACGCTATAGGGCTCAACCTACAAGTTGGAGAGATTATGCCAGCGTTCTGCATGCACTGTTTGAGTGATCTTCAGGGCTTCTCTGAGCTCCTCTATTCTTCTTCCCTCCACATGCTAGGATCTGCCAATTCCACCCTTGCCAGAAATGCTGAATGCTTAGGGTTAAGCAACCTTAGGAGGAGTGCGCCTGTAAACTCAGGCTTCTGAGCATGTTTGTCAAGCCTCATCCAAGCTTCTTCCCAAGGCGCTGCATAGACAGGGCTTTGTGGAAGCACGATGTGACTTACCAAACTTGGTCCTATATTTCGTTCATCTACTTGCCACATGTTTCTGCATTGCTTGCCTGAACAAGTGATTCTGGCATGTGGATTGATTTCATTATAAACTTGACAGTGTCTCATATGATGATACCCTGGTATCTGGCTGGGGCTGACCAGGACAGAAAGGTAGTCGAGGAAAAGAATGAATTTATGATTTAGCAAGGAGATGTATTTGGAGATAGAAATACATTCTCTCTTCAAATAGAGATGATCTTTCTGATATTAAACATTCCTCTTTCAGTAAATTGAGGATTTTGTGTAAAATAAAGGTAATGGTTTTAAATACTCAAATTTTAGTGACAATTTTTAACTATGCTTTTTCATTGCTTGCATCTACAACTGGCCAAGCTTTTTGCTAAGGATGGGAACTGCATGTGCCTTGAGCTTGCCAGGTGCCTTGCCTGGTCTTTTGGGAGAGCACCTTGTTCTTGTTGACACTGATGATCATAAGCTTTCCCCTGGTTTTCTTAAGAGCAGGTTCAGCATCTGATTAAGAGAAGTCTGAGCAGAGAACCTCGTTGCTGGGAAGAGGAGGCCTGGGCTGCTCGCCGTGGTTAAAGCTTTGCTTACACCACCATCTTGTGGGAGAGTGCCGGCCTGCACCCAAGCAGGCGAGTAGGCCCGTGGGGAGCAGCGCACCCAGGCCTGGGCGGATGGGTGTTTAAACACCCTGAAATGCTCCCCCCTGTGCCCTCCCCAGGGCCATATGCACCTGTCCACTGAAGCAGGAGAATGAGCAGCCTCCGTGCCCTGCTCTTTCCCATGTTACTGATGTTAAAGCAATGCACAAAGCCCTTCTGCACGATGGGGCTCTGTCGGGAGAGTGGCAGGATGAGCACAGGACAGTAAGTCAACCAGTGTGTGCCTTCCCCCTTGTTTGTTTTGAAACAAGGGTGTCCTTACTGGCAAGGTGTCTGCTTTCTGACAAGGTGCCCCCTTTCTGTCCCTGTCACTCTCATCTGAGGGCTGATGCTCACTTTGCAGATGCTCATTCTTGTTCTGCCCCATCTTTGCCCTGCAGAAATTCCCTTTTTCCACTAGATCTGTGTGATGAGGCTTTAGTGCACCTATCGGCTCAGAGAATCACTTAGGAAAGGCCGAAGGGGCATGATCGGCTTGTAGGGATGGACCCACTAGGTCAAAAACGGAAACCAGACCCAAGTTCTGCTCTTCTGAGGTGTTATGGTGCAGTGCTGCATGCTGATTTTGGTGAAAGATGTGTTGCCTATGTTGCCTTGAGGCTCCAGTGCCTGGCTATTCAGGCAAAATAACCTCAGGCCTAGCCCTGTGGGCTGGAGGGAGAGCTGGGTCAGTGTCACTGATGACTTACACTGTAGGCTGGGGGTGCAAGGCAACTTGCCCATCAACTCACTAAAGTTTGGTGGTAAAGCTCAGAAAAGAGGCAGATTCTATCAGTATAGCTGCTGGGAAACAAAGCAATTGTAAAACATCAATAGAGATTGAATCACATATTGATTGCTGCGAAAATGTTCCCTGGCTGAACAGTTGCTTTAATAAAGCAGAATCAATTCCTGAACTGTTCCAACTAAGTCTTTTCCGAATGCAAATATTGACTTGGGACCTTTCTTTTCATTCATGATTTAATTAATGTGATTTTATTGCACAAAAATAGAGATAAACAGCAAGCAAAGGAAAAGGGAGCACAGACCAATACCTGGCACAGGTGTGGGCCAGTCGTCACTTGTCCACTATCCTTGTTTCTGAGGTGCTCTCCTGTCCTGCAGGAAGACCTGTGTGCATGAAGGCAGAGCAGAGTCTCCAGGGACTGCTCTAATGCTGTGTAGCTGCTCAGTGTCACAGAATAGCACACGTGTGCATAGCAGGAGCTGCTGCCAAACAGAAGTGCATGAGGAGTGTGTGTCTGCTAACTTCATACCTTTCAGGAAAAAAAAAAAAAAAAGAAGAAAAAAAAATCTTCCAAAATACTTCATCCCACAATACTTAGTATTTCTTTGAAATGGGAAGAATATATATAGTGATTTTTGTCTATATTATAGATTATATAGATTCATCCAAGTAGCTCTATAATCTGAGAAATGTTTTCTGCATTAGCAGCTAGAGAGAAATACTTATTATCAAAAAAAAATGCATGTTTTTGTAAAGTCAGTACATGCAGGAATTTAACAGTCAGTGAAATAAATAGCTCTGGATCACAAAGAGGAACCAGTACTGTTCTCTTAGTGGTAATGAGCAACAGGATACGTTGTAGGCACAATATTATTAATAAATAGTGAGCAACGCAATACAGATTTTTAATTGGATTTAGGATTTCAGCTGAAATTGTTCTTTGGGGTTACAAATGACAGGGAACTTTGAAATTGAATTACAGTCCAAACAGGAACTGAGTCATGTGTAACAATGTTCTACAGAAACATAGGATCACAATAAAGACTGGGCAAAATGTTATTGACAATAGTATATTCACTGAAAGATGGTATTTGGGGAACAGAAATTAAATTTGACTGAATTTTAAAAATAAATGTCAAATGAAAAAAGCAGGGAAAAATAAAAGTCAACATTACCATGTACTGATTTCAAAATGGCAATTTTATTTTAAAAATTGACTCAAGCTGAAAAACAACCATTAAAAGATTTCATTAATCTGAAACTCAACCATGACATTTTGGGTGGGAGCAAGTTGAATGTTTCAGTTTGCCTCAGAATATTCTTTTTGGTTCAATATCTCCTAAATTTCTATTTTAGTTTAAACCAGCAAACCCCAGTTTCCTCCTCATTTTTTTTTTCCAACTGAACTAAAAAATCCCATATTTTTGTAGCCATAGTGAAAGCTGATATTGTTCTGGAGAGGAGGAAGGTTTCACTGCTTTAAAATTTGCCAGGAGTCTTACTTCTCCAAGAGAAAAGACCAGTGTTCTGGGAGTTAAAATACATCTAAGATTAGACAGGAAAAGGAGATAACAAAGAAAATATAGAAAAGGAAAAGGAGGAAGAATATGTCTGATGTCAACTTCTAATTCTGTCAGAACTCTCTGATTGAATGTTATGAAGCACGTTAGAATCACCAAACAGCTCTTCTACCTTCCTGTGCTAGTCACTCTTTCTTTTCCAGAATTTCCAAGGTTTTCTTCTTAATCTTATTTTATTAAACTGCTAGGAAACAACTGTGACAAAAGTATTTTTTGTAAGAGATATTAAGACATACTCAACTTTCTAGCTTGCACCAGAAAATTAACAAAAGGACAGTGCAGAAACATATCTACATTCTGTGCTCTAAGACTACGAACAGATCATTGTTTAGAGGAACTTTATTATCTGTTTAGTAATGTCTTTTTCTAACTTGTAATAATAGAATATGCATTCAATGCTCCAGTATCCTAGACTCAATAAAGATGCCTCACTAAATAAACAGAGGTACAGCTTCCCCTGAGATCATATCACTCATTTATATTAATTCAAGAAATTACAGTTCAAATAGAGCAAGACCTCATGGCTTTCCCATGCACTTGCCATCTCAGTCCTAGCTTGCTCCTTGCAGAAAAAGATCTTGTAGTCCTGCATGCATGTTGTATTAATGGCTAGGTCTAGGGTTCAAATGAAAAACATCCTGCTGCATTTGAAAATCACTATATAAATCTACTTATGCCTCGGTGCTTCTCCTGCCTCTGGGACTGAGAGGAAATCCCTGCACGAGGCAGTTTTCTGCTCTGCAGGCGTGCTAAGTTACCAGTTGTGTTGCATTAAGTCATGTGCTAACTGTGAAAGCCACATAGACAAAGATTTATGCTTCTGAGACTGTCCATAATGAGGCTAAATGGACTAATTTCAGTAAAGTTTTCAGTTGCCATAATATAACCTGTTAAATAAATAGGATTTTCAAGCAGTAAAGCAGATCAGTTTCCTTTAAATTGTAAGATATTACCCACAGTAAGAAACTGATGTTCCATATAGTATATATCATCTGTCATATTCTTCAGCTTGCAAGCACTGAATTAAGACTCTAGTTTGCATCTCTCCCTCTGTAGACCATTCTGCAAGAAGTCCACAATCATGCTATTTTTTTTGTGCCAAATAATCTGTGCCAAATAATCTCAGACAATGTAGGATTCTGAGTTCCAGGCTCGCTTTGAAGAAGAGCAGCAGCTTCTTTTCTTCTGATGGAAAATAGTAAGTGAAGGCTCTTGTAAAACAAGTCAAGTTCACATCATTCTAATCACAGGTCATAACCACTTTGTAAATATTTCAGTGACAGTAAACACAGCAAAAATAATTATCTAGAAAACATTATCCCTTAAAGGTCTTGCGCTAGATTAGGAAGTTTGTGGTAAAAACTGTAGCATTTGGATGACCTTCCTTCTGCTGCTCTTTTAGCTAATACTAATACTCAATTCTAATATAAATAGAGACAAACATTAGTGATAATAAACTTTCAACTTCTATCACTCACATTTTATAGCTAGGTTGATACTTGAGGCATCCAGTGCAGTTTAAAAGGCAATAAATTCAAACAAACTCGCTCCATTTTGAAGGCTGCCTATGAACTCTTTTAATTTGGTGTCATATTTATTTGGGGAAAATTAGATTATCCTATTCATTAAATGCAGAGGCTGGTGATGAATGGAACAATGTTCCACATCAATGGCATTAATTGAATCCTCACAAGCGCAGATAATATCCCTGCAGGAAACAGGAGGAGATGGAAAAGTTCTCCAAACTAGGTCTGCAAATACTGCAGTTAAAAGAGGGCACTACTAGATAGCAATGACTGGTGGCAGCAGTTGAATTTGTTTCACCTTTGGATGAGCCCACATGAAGAGCAGTTATGGTTCGCAGTCTCTAAGCATACGGTGAAGATCACATCCCCATGGTGCTAGGCCATGTACAAGCGCATGCTGAAGGAGAGATCCTGCTCCAAGGCCAAGTTCAAACAGAAAGACCACACACAGTGAGCAGTGCGATGGATGAAGTGGGTTGAGGCCAACTTGCATTCGGTGTAAGAGCTGGGGGAATTCAAGGAGTGTAGCTGCAAAGTATTTTCTTGAATGTTTTGGATGCGTGCTCCAAACTGACCCCGAGGGTAAAGGAGAGGGGTGTAAGGCAATGCATGTTAGGAAGGATGATTACTCCTGCAAATAGCAGTGCTGGATCAGGATGCTAGGAATGCTAATGCCCCTCAGCTCTCCTGTGGTGTATGATATCATCTGCTGGAGGCAGGAGGGCAGGAACGCAGTAGCACCGTCCTTGTCTCGATGAGCAGAACCTGGGGAGAGCATCTTGCACAGGCCCAGCAGTGGAGCAGGGTTTAGAGAGAGGTTTGCTGGATCTTCGCCCACCTGGGAGCTCCTGCTCTTCTCTCCGCTTATGCTGGGCTCCTTTTCATTCTGCTCTTACAATAAACCAGTTCTGAGAAAGTGATTTCAGCTGAGGTCTCGAAGAGGTTAAAGCAGTAATAGCCACAAAGGGAGCGACATGGGCATCTATAAAGCTAACCATTTCAGGGCACTAATTTCATCAGCAAGCTAATTGCAAATATTGTATCCAAGAACATTTCCAGCCATCTGCAGGAAGGGAATGTCATATTGCTTGAAAGACATCATGTATTTATGATTATACCTTGCTGATAAATAAATCTAATGCAGTGAGTTTTGAATGTCATAATGATAATTGTGTAGAACAAATATCTCTCACTATTACTTGGAAGCATTTACATAACCCCTCTATTATGGTATCTGAATACTTCCTGGTGTGTAAGTGTTTGTCCTCCCAACACTCGTGCTATATTTTATCTTTGTTTTGGAGAACAGGACCGGGTGAACACAGGAGCTGTTGCTACTCCCTACAGCAGGGCTCGGCTGTGGCTGTTGTCACATAGCAAATCCTACTGCTGCAAGGAACAAAATTACAGTTTTCAAGGGCCGAGACTGGTACTCCATTGACTCTTTCTGCCTCTTTCTGGTGGGTCCAGCTAAGTATTCGCAATCGCTAACCACTTTTCCTCAGAATTATTCCCAAACTGACAGGGATCTGTCCAAGAGATGAAGAAGAGGTAGCTCTGTATCCAGTTTCTGGAGCAGGAACAGCAGCAATGTTGGAACAGTGAAGCGTGTGCTTTCACTGTTCAAGCACTCTCTGTATTTTCAGTAGATGATATTTTTCACATGATGGAACTGAAGCTCTTGACAGACAGTCTCTTGAAAAGTCAGTAGATTTTATAAAGCAGAGAGGGCAGGATTCACCATGTGGCAAAGCTTTGCTTAGTCCTTGATGATGCTTGACTCCAATAATGGAGTCTGATCCATGAAAAAAAGTGCTGCTTTCTGAACAGAGCTGTGACAAGATCTGTCCCTGCCTGCTTGGACAGCTACTCTCAGCTCTGAGAGGTTTGTTGCTCCCTAGGAACCAAGTTTTGATGTTTAGACTGAGTCTCCCATAACTTCCAAATAATCTGTAAGCACCCTTGTTCAAGGACTTTAATAAGTCCTTGTATAATGTAAAAATAAAACTTGTTATGCTTATACTTTTTCTCCAGTGCAAAAGTGATCCATGAGGCCCTGGCATGTGATGCCACCTGACCAGGTGGCAATACAACCAAAACCCTGCAAGATTCTGCATACCTCCCCCTGCCCACTAGCCAAGGCCAGTGAAATGAAGCATCAGTGGCAGCACAACCTTGCAACGCTCAATAGCTCTATCTTTGCATGTAGCCCGAGGGATTTGTGGGTCAACAGCCAAGGAACAGAGCATTTAACAACACCATAAGCTGTATTTTGCAAGAGCCAGCAGCCTCTTAAGGAAAAGCCAAAACTATTTTTGAAAATATGTGTTTGTGAATCGGTTAAAGGAACAAGACTGTCAACTTTTACAGGAGCCCTTTACAACAGCTGTAACATGATGAGTGGGACACTTCCCTCACCTCAGGACCACAGGAGATACCATGTTTTGAAGTTTCAGAAATTTGTGTTGGGACTGACATCCTGCCAAGTACAGCAACATATCTGTCCTCAGGGCATGGTGAAATTATTACATGTGGGTTTAAGGCTAAATAATCTCAGGGGTCAGGATATTTAGACTGAACTTGCAACATAGCTCTTAACATTTTTCCTATTTTCCTCTAGAAATCAGCTGAAAATAAAAAACCATGGAAACTCATGTTTCTTGTTAATTTTAGCATGAGCAATGAGACCTTGATGTTGTGCACAAAGGAAATTCAAACCTGTCCCCAGAATTAACTCACTTTTCAAAGATTTATTAATGTCATGGGTTGTCTGGGCTCCTGTTCCAGTAGCTGATCCAACACTAGGGTGGAGACGCATGGACTTCAAGGAAGTTTCTGTGGGTCCAGCCAGAATCCAGTCAATGTCCTCTCAAAATCATGACCTGTGAGCTGAGAGGTGCAGAATATTGTCTTTTCCATTGACTTTAATAAGAGATGTGCAGACTGAGCACTTGTAATAATAAGTAGCCACATTTGTACAAAGTGCTTGTCATGGTGAATGGATGTATGTACCTGCTGAACGAGAGCCTTGTGAAGGGACCCTCCAGAGGGTTCTGCCAGTGCAGCCTCTAGCAGATCACTAACTGGGTCCTGCTTTTCTTATTGCTTGTGTTATACACCTGCCCTATGAACATATCAGACTTTGCTCTAAACTTGGACCTCTACAGCCCTAATAGCCCTGAAGATGTGGATACCAGGTCCCGGTCCTGGTGTGGTTTCCTGCTTCCCTTGCTTGTGGCGCCAGTGTGTGATTGCCTGGGACATGAACTGGAAGGCTTCTTGCTGGCAGCACATAATTTGCTTCTGCTCCTGCTCTGACACAGCCCAGACTATGTGACCAGCAGATCCTGGCATTATCTGGGTATGCAAAATTACTTTTTAATTGCTTAATGCTTAAAAACTTCTTCTAGCCTTTCATGCTTCTTCCCAACAGAACAGGTAATAGTAGTGTTTTCATCATAGCATGGCCCATTTTCCAAAGGTGTTTTAGCCTGGTGTGAAAATTCACCTCATATTTTGAAGCTCTCACAATCCAACAGAACATTAGACATGGCCTGTACAATGTCTTTCAGCAAATAATAATGGAAACATTTTATTCTACTTTGCTTTCACTCAAAACTGATCACCATGTTTGGATTTTACATGTAGATATATACTCACACACACACACACACACACATATATATATATATATATGAAACTTTCAGCTAAGATGAGATGTTTTGGTTAACATTTAGCCTTCTGTCATTAGATCAGGGACTTACACTCAGCTGCTTTTCATGAGCTAATCTGTCTTAGGTGGAAATATGAAATGAGGTTTAGGCTGCTGTGGCCTCTGCAGGGCTCTGTTTCTTGCTTGTTGTCCTGGAACACAGCAAGCACAGTGTTTTTCTTTGCACTGGCAGTAGACTGACTGCTCTGTGAATTCTTCACGAGAAAAATGTGTGGAAAACCCCAGGACAACCTAGGTGTTTGGAGGGACTCCAAAGAAGGCATTAACAGTAGGAGTATTCCTCAGGTATAGTATTTTTCCATCAGAATGATAGGGTTAAGAATAGACAAACTTTAGTCTTCTCAGCTATGAGACGAAAAGTCTCCTGGAGGAATGACCTTCTGGGTCACTTTAATTGTGTGTAGCACTGCTCCCAAACGTAGTCTGCCTTTAAAAATGAAATCCTGATTTATGGACTAAATTCTTAGTAGTTGTGGAATCACTTAGGAATAGAAATGTGGGCATACTTCTACTTAAGATATGTGGAAAATGACTGGTATTTTGACAACACAAAAATAATTTATAGCACAGATGGACTTGATGATATATATATATAGGACAGCCTATTTGTTCATGCTTAGGCTCTCAATTCAGATTGAAATGAAGAAGAAAATAACCTGATAACTAAATGAACATCTAGAAAGGTCAAAATTGGGTAGGCCTGGATAGCTACTGTGCTTTGGCCTAACTCCTCTAATTCAGTACTAATTCTCAAAGCTTCTGGGCAAGCTCTAAATGCCTGGAAATAGGCTTTTGAAATAGACTTATTCTGTCTTCCACTTCATCTACTGTAACCTTAGCTCTGCTTTCAAGACTGTCATGGGTCTTTACTAATGTTTGCAAAAGACAGCCTCACACTTTGCAGTAAGTAACTTTCCAAGTACGATGCACCATTGCTATCTTTAATACTTAAACATACCACAAAATCAGGAAGCAAACTGATTGGTAGGAACTGGGTATAAAATCACCATCTGAGACATCAGAGCATGCAGAGGTGAGCAAAGCAAGCTCCATATAATTCCAATCAAAGATAATTAAAGCTGAGTGTTAATTGCTAGGAAAGGTCTGAGAAAGCTTGTTCTTCACCTGTGTTAGTGCACAAGCTGGGCTTGGAGCTTTTGGGTGAGTCTGCTGAGGAAGGTGATTGTGACAAGATGAGCAAAAAAACCATTGCAGTTTTTTCTGCAGAGTGTTGTTTTGTTTCCCTGTAGAATAATAATCAGTGGAGATTTGATGACAGCTGGAATTTTCTCAGTGTTTGTAAATTCCCTCTTCTGAGACATTTATCACTCACAGAAATATTTGGCTGATGGTTTGGAAATATCCAGGCCTGGTTCGATCCACATAGGGATTCTTACTGAAAAACAAATAGATCCTTGTGGGATAGTTGTTGTTGTTGTTGTTTTTGTTGTTGTGGTATTTTGAGTGTTTTTTTTTTTCTTTTTTTGTGGGGAGGAGAGGAGGTGGAGGGGGTTGTAGGGAGGGTAAAATGCAGTGAGTGTTGTGG
>JAVCKT010098752.1:0-10474 GCA_032273925.1 Rhynchotus rufescens | reverse complement strand
CGCAATGATATAGGGAAAATTGACTTTTACTGTGAATTTAACAGCTGTGACATTTATTAATATACAGTGAGTGGAACATCAGAGAATCACTGTGACTGTTAATGGGTTTCTGAGGAATCTCCTCCTTGCCACATAAGAACCTTTCTTTTATGGTGCCTGGGACTTTTGGACTGTGCTCTGTGGGGGCGATTAACGTGTGCCAAAAGCATCACAATGATTTCAGAAACACAGAAGGAGAAATATTAATTTGTGAATTGAAGTGTAATGACCTCAGGGGGAACATGTGGGCTGGTGATTGGATTGAGCTGTAAACCAAATATTACCCGAGCTTCACTTTTCTGTGGCCCAATCTAAATTGGAAGCATTCACATTTGCTTATCTGTCTTCAATGTGCAGCAAATCTGCTAGTAGATGTGAGCTATTCCAAGGAAAGGCATTGAAGATACCCAAGGCTTCTCTTAGCCACAAATATCTTTGTATGCAGAAAGCTAGCATGGGGTTGGTCCTGTTTCCAGAAGGAAACTACCCTTTATTTTATTAGTGAGTTGCTGTTATTTAACTCAGGAATATCATACTTGGAAGGAATTGTTCCTGGACTTTATTCTTGCAAGTGGGTTTATGTTTTCCTTCTATGAAGGAAGAGATTAAGAAGAGAGGGCTTGATATTTCTCTGTCATCTCTTTCAGTTTGTCCTGTTATAACATTGAAGGGAGAAGCCAAAATTGATATACCAGTTATGAAATGAAAGATTTAAGTTGTAAATTTTCCACTGGCATCAGAAGGCCCAACAACAACAAAAAGAGAGAGAGAAATTTAAAAAAAAAAAAAAAAAAAAAAGTGCTGTTTGGCTTGTTTAACAGAAAACGTGAGAACAAACCTCATTTTTGCCACCACATTGACATCAACTGTAAGTTCGTGTTTCAATAACAGCTTACATTAGGAAGAAACTGAAGTCCCAGAGGCCAAGCACTGTTCTTGAGCAGACTTTAGGATGCCCCCTGAAAGCACAAACTCACTAATCATCAGAAAATTGGTAACTTTTTGTCTAGAAATGCTTTTAAATCTCTCTGTTACTTCTTAACATTATAAGAGCTGCTATTTCTGTCTTGTCTTTGGGGATATGCTTTTAATGCTGGTATGACAGTACAGCTGAGTATGTCTGTATGTCTAATAGAATAAGGAACTAAAGAATCTTTATTTAAGGTGTATTATGTCTACAGACCAGGATTTCTTTTGCCAGTCTTTTTATTTAACAGCAATTTAGAGCTCCGTGGGTCGTTTGGTAAGAGATATATTGCTAACTAAATTAAATGTAGGGTTAGTTGAAGTTAAGATACCTCTTTGGCTGTTGCTAACTCTCCTGATCCTCTTACAATGTCTACCATGTGCTGAAATCTAGAGTTTTAAGCTTGAGTTGTGGATTTGCACTTCTTTACTACACTGGGATAGTTTGGAAATGTAATTTAATGTAATAAGTCACAAGCTCAGTTTCACCACACGAAGATGAGGCAAAAACAACCATCAATTATGCTGAGGAATTTTGTACCGCTCATCTGTCCAGCTCCCTAGATTGTTTCCCCATTTCAGCCAGAGTAAATCACTTTGTGCCGGAGAGCTGGAAGCAGCCTTTGAGGGAAACTATTACTCAGATATTCTCTTTGTAATAGACCTTCCTCACACTTAAATAAGTTTGCAGATGTCAGCCAGGCTGTATGCTGCTCTTATGCTGCTTTTTAATGAGAACTGAGTGGCAAAGACCAGGACAGCATTGCAGTGCATTCATTCCTAAGGATCATCTTCACTTCAGCACAGGGATTAGGCTGTTGGCATTGGAGAAGTGCAGTCCTGCTCACTGCCCAAGAGCAGATCCTGTTGTTTTATTGCAGATGGGGCCAGAGGAGAGAAGTTTTGGAGATACTATTGGAGTCAATGCAGTGAAAATAATGAAGTGGGTATATAATGAAATTTATTTTGGACTTACAGCCATCTTGTTTTCATTACACTGTCCAGAGTTATAAACTTTAGCTGTTATTTTTGTATTGCTTAAGAGGTGAGTGATATAAATTTTCTCTGCAATTCTAATCTTTGAAGTGTGGCCCAGGTAAAACAAACTAAATGGCCTTCTTAAAGTCTGTATCCTTGATATAATGCTTATAGTACTATTGCTGATTTATGCTCTCACATTGGTCCTGTTTTACAAAGGAAGAGATTTTCTTGGGCATTTAAAAGCCAGATCCCTGTTTTATGTGGAAACAAAATACCTATCCCAAACCCCTCTAATTGTATAGAAGAAATCCTTTTAATTTCCTTCCAGCTTGAACAGATCAGCAAAGGATAAGTAAATAACATTTCAATGATATGTCCAACAAAGAATCTCTTAGTTGATTAAGTTCCTCCATAGCATTATGACAGATCTCTGCCACATCAAATTTCTTACTTGTATTCTGCCTCCAGCTTCCCATAAAACTTAATAGGGTGTCAATAGGCTTGAATTAAGAACCAGAATTCCTTGTATTTCAAAAACAAAACTGATAAAATTATTGATTGTCAAGAAAATGACCATAAGGGTCTGTGAGTTTGATCATAAGTCCCAGAATCGTTTCAGTTTCTGAAAGGCTTCCAGCACAGGACGAGTTCCTGAGTGGGAGAGTGCAGCAACACCAATCTTCCCTCTCATGCTGAGTGGGTAGGACAAACATGTGCAGAGCTGTTTGGATACAATGATGAACGAAGTATTGAAGCCGCATAACAGACTGCTGTGGATGCCTTTCAATAGCTGCAGTTAAGATGAACAAATGAAATCAATGTAACATATTGTGTGGAGATAGCTGGCAGGTTTCTTCGAAAATGAGATCTGTAGCAATTAAATTGCTCTATGCAATGTGAATTGGACATGCCAGATCTTATTAAAAGGCAGAGCCTGAAAATTTAACAGCAGGAGAGAAATGAGAATGCCGTCATTCATCTAAACTTTGAACACTAAGCAACTATGTGAAATCTATTACTGATTTGCTGCTGAAGCATTGGAACAACCAGCAAAAGGTTCTATTCCAGTGTAACTGGAAATACTGATATTGGGCCCGTTGACTGATTATTCCATGTGTGCGTAAGTGTATATCAATCCAGGGCAGCACTGGTCTTCTGTTTTGCTTTCTGGGAATTTGTGCCAAGAATTCATGAATTCACTGTCCAAAGTTTTCACCTTTAAAAGTTGCTCAAAAAAAAAAAAAAAAAAAAAAAAAAAGCCAAAACAACAAAAAAGTGTATAGCTGAAAAAAACACATGCTCAAATGCTCAAATAATATTTCCCTCTAACTCCTCTGAATTCACCCTTTCTCCTCTTTACATGCAGTTAGAATAATAGGGGACGCAAGTGCTGTGTGTCCACATTGCCCAGGGAAAGGGCTGCAGATGCTGTTAGCTCTGGACGGAGTTGCCACGGCTTACGGTGAGGACTTTGCATGGCTGTGGATGCCCTGCCACGTGCAAGGGTGCACTGGTGTCAGCGTGGTGTGGATGTCCCACCATCGCCCAGGGGTTCTGAGGGAGACCAGGTGGAGGAGGAGGAGGTGAAGAAGGAGAAGGAGGTAGAGAAGAAACAGCTCCAGCCCTCCTTAGTGCACCCTTGCCTGGTTTAATGAGCACTTGACATGTAAAGAAGGTACTCTTGTTGTAATGAGTGTTTTTTGCCGGGGGCATGTGTACATTTTGGCACTTGAAGGGCAGTTATGGTTGAGTGTATAGTGTATTAGACACCTTCTCTTTCTTCTGTCCCCCATTAGAATTAAAAGTACTCCAGGATGTACTTAAATAATTCTTATATAAAAAGCAGATATCCATGGTTGTTAGCATGAGTATAAATTAACTCTGTCCTAAGAGTCTATTGGTATGAAAAACACTTTATTGAAGGCAGTGATTCTTTCCAAAACCCAGTTGAAGCTGCAGTACTGCAACTTGGAGCCAGCACTGTCTGATAAACAGATCAGCTTTTGGCAGGGGAATAAAAGAGGGAATATATTTTGAATCGCAAACTACTTTTAACAAAATATGTCTTTTCTTCTTACTCCTACTCTTCATACCATGGTATTGTCATTATATGGAGTGGGATTTTGGACCTATTAAATGACACAGTTGCTATTTCCATATTCAGAAAGAAGAAAAAAATGGAGTGTGACCACAGCTTTTGTGCAACAGAGACTGAATGCAGTGTGGCTAAGAGTCTTTTGTATCTGTGCGGTGAAAGAACAAAATGTATTTATTTAGCAAAACATTTTAGAATAGATTTAGTGGAATTGATAGTTACAGTGCAGGATGCTGCTAGTCAGGTTCTTGAAAAATCAATAGCAGGTATGTACTGTTTTTTGCAGAGAAGGTTACAATTTTCTTTCCTTTCAGCGATGAAATTAGCATTAAAGGCTGGCTTCATGCAGACATTCATATGCTGGCATGAGTCATGAACCTGAAAAAGAGTTTGCCTAGGTAATTAATTTTCTCTGTTATTCCAGAACCTGCTATTTATTCATTTTTTTAAAGGATTCTTTTAAAATATATCTATTTATTTAAGCCCAAAATTTTTGGTTACTTTTAATTTTAGTAGTATTCTTAAGCATGGCATCCAATGCAAGAGATATTGGAAATTCAGTTTCAAATCCATGTAAGTCTTGTGCTGTAAGTATTCTTCTGGGATTTAGTAAAGCTGCCACAGAGGACCAATGTGATCTTTTGCAATTTGTTCCCTGCTTCAGCTGCCATCTTTAAAATGGGGCTAATTATATTCATTATATAAATGTTCTGGGAGCTGAAAGTTCTTGTGCAGAAGCCTGGTTTCATGATGGTAGATATTTTCTGAGTAGCAATCTCGAACGTCTAATGTCACAAGCCTGTGATCTGGCAGGTACATTTGAAATGCCATTACATACGTACGGAGAAAGCTGAGTCACTTACTTAATTCTTCTCAAACTGTGACAATGAGCAAAACAAGCACAAGACTGATCTTAGCACTAACTCTCATAGCAACCATGTATTTGCTTCAGCCCAATTTCCCTGTGGAAATCTCAGATGCCCCAAATCTAAGACAACACCGCAGAGCCCTCCTCTTTCCATTCCTGTTGTTACTTCTTTTGGTCATATTGCTGTGTAGAAGAGAAGAGGTTAAAAATATAGGCAGAATTAATTGGATCTCACAAACTGCATATCCTCATGCAGCCAGGTTGATCCTGAAGGTCAGCTGAATGCTGCTGACACACGGATACATAAGAAGTCAATACACATGAGACAAGCGAGAACTTAGCATGCTTTAGATGCTAGGACTTGTTGACTTTGGAAAGTAGCTTTAATTAAACTTAATTTTGATACTTGCATGCATAATTTAATGTCATATTTTTGTGTTTTTAACTTCCTAGATTCTTGTGTAATCCATTTGTTACAATCCATAGGTAAGTGTATTTTTTAGTGATGATTAATTCAACATACAAATGTTTCTGTGAGTCAGTTTGAAACAGCCTGAATACTTAATGTGATAAGGAGATGTGATAAGTTGCATGATAATGTAATATTTTTCTTAAGTTAGCTCTGTGAAGGAAAAAAAGTGAGGTAGTTTAGGTAACATCTCATATTGCCTTGGCAATAACAAGAAATCAAAGTAATCAAACCATTTATGTTGGATTTGTTAGTGCCAGGCACCATTTTGCACAAGTGAAAGAAAAGGACTTGTTTTGGGAGATATTTCTGGAGAAATCTGAGAGACAGAAGCAAAGATTTACCTTAAAGTTAGTAGCATTTCTATACTGTTCATGCACCTCTTCCACTTGAACTCAGTTAGAGACAGTACTTATGGAACAAACTCATTATATTATATATGCATTCTGGATATAAAAAGGAAAAGAGATCCCTAGGTCTAAGATTAGGATACTAAATCATTATAAGCAAATCTGCTTTCCAGATCTGCAGGGTTCTGAAACTACTACTGCTGCTGGAAAACAGCCTCTGGATCAGTGCTTTCTGATGTGTCAATGAGCACCACCTTGGGAGTAAAATGCTCAGCTAGTAGCCTGGAAAAACACCACTTCAGGCAATATATAGCTCAGATGTCAAAATATGCTACAAAATCATGTTAAATAATCTGTTTGTAATCGTTTTCTGATACTGATTGATTGTTGTTCACGATGTATCATGATTTCATCTTTCTCTTTGGATTTACTGTGTTATATGGTTGAAAATTCATTTCTCAATATTTTCATTTGTCATCCTGAATGTAACAAAAAGTGAAGTCTTTAGTGTTCCTTACTGTCCAAGACGTATTTGTTGAAGTAATCGAGGCTTGATAAAACATCCAGTGAATCTTACTGGGAGAAGTCTAGTGCCCTAGATTTCTATCTGGTCTCTCCTGTGACACTGTCCCCATCATGGTCTTGGCATAAGGCTGTGCTCTCTGTTTGCTTAGCTGCTTGATAAAGGCAAACAAGCTGGAAAACACCCAAATTATTAAATGTTTGAGTGTAGTGTTGACAGTGGGCAGGCTCTGGTAATGACTACCTATTTATTCCACCAAACACTTCAGTGAGGAGAATGCTGCATGGTGTCTAAAAGCTGCAAAGGCAGGGTGATGAACTGCAGGGTTTGCTTGTAATCACAAATCCTCTTTTGTCTACCAAATGAAACTGGGGACCTTTCCTTTAAGCTTGTTTCTTTTTTTCCTCTCCTTTCCTTTCCAAAGTGCTTCCCCCACCAACAGAAGACACAACCGAGAAAGTCCAGTACGAAAAGAGGCGTGAGTTGAGGCTTGAGAAGAATTCCCAGTATTTAAAACAATGTTTAAATGTCCTGGAAACCCCTACTAGGACACAAGAAATGAATTGTATTTTGTTAAAGCATCTTAAATTTGGTGGGAATGCACTCTCTAGTGCCTGGCAACTGTGTTTCATCCCTGTTTGGAACTGACTGCTGCATTTCTGCAGCTCGTGGTGTTAGATAAAGAATAGACATGTGAAAAATTCTGTTCAACACAGAGTTGCTGAGTGGTCATTCACACGTGACCACATTGAATGGAGAGGGCAGAAACAAGACATAGTGAATGATGTTGTCAAGGTTTGGTTAAGTCTGAGTGGAGCTTTGGTTGTTTGCGTTATTTTCTTAACTCTATACTTCTCCTTTTCATGAGTTGTATTTAAAAAAAAAAACCCTTACCTTCCTGTGCTTGCTTTCTCCTCAAAAGGCCATGTGAAGAACTCTGCATGACGCCAAAGGCAATATTGGTTTTTGGATTCAGCTTTCAGGATGTGCTGAGAGTTGTGTAATCAGCACCCTGCCTCTCAGAAAGACTGGGTGCTTTACCCTTGTACCTCTCACAGAAGCACAGGGCCTGGGAAAGTTATTTTTCATTGATACTCAGGAGAGCCGATTAGAGAAGCAAATGGTCTGGATCTGTATCAGAGCTTTCCCCACCCCAAGTTCAAAGCTAGGCTTGTCTGTATGTTTTGTAAAGTCACAACACTGTTTCTCTGGACCACAGCAATGTTTTGGTGAAGGAAGAAAAAGAAGCAATACGATCCCCCACCCCTAGTAATCATGACCAAGAGAACACAGTAGGAAATGCTAAGTTAAGTTATGACTTCTGTGAAAGCTTATAGCAAAACCAATAATAATACAGTGATAAGTATGGGGAAAAAATGTGTGTATAGGGGGATAAGATGTTGAGAATGTTCTGTCATTCAAGAAAATGGTGATTCAGAAGCAGGGTTTCCAGGGAATCAGAAGCTGAGTGGTGCAGTCGCAGCTTCAGAAGCTACAGAAGTTACTTCAGATGCAGTTGTGCTTTCCTTGCTGCAGGGATGTGCTTTCTAGACAAACAACAAATAGGTGGTGGATGGCAGTACCTGTTTTGTCTCCTCGGTGCCTGTGAACAGGAACTCTTGATCCTTAGACATGTGGCTAGGAGTGGTGTGGCGGCAGTGTTGGGTGAGTGCTGGGTGAATGACTTCCTGCCCCTGATGCTGCCCACAACGGCAGAATCCAAACACTTAGAGTGCTGCAAACCACAGTACAGAAGTGGAATATGCTTTGCATGCAGCCAGGAACTAGTCCCTGGGTGAGAAGAGCTCCTTAACCCAGAGCTGCTGCTGAACCGTTAGTGTCATGGTTGGTCTGCACAAACTCGTGAACCTCTGAATGCCCTTTACAATGTGAAAGGTCTGATACCTGTTCCACATGCTTTACAGTATATAAGCTTAAGACTTGCTTGGAGAAGCAGTAAGTGAGTGCTGGAGTGGAAGGGCATGTGGCTGGAATTGTTCCTTGCTTCCAGCCTACAGAGTTCAAATTGAGTTGTTTTACAGGGCTTTAATGAGGAAAAACAATGTATTGTTCGTTATTCGTTGTAACAAACTACTGAGACTCCAGATAAGCAAAACACTTTAAAATAAGCTAGACCTGGAGATCTGGACTTGAGAGTCCTGAGGGAAGAAGCAGAGACATTCAGCTGATCCCTAGATGATAAGGGGAGATATTAGCATGCATTTCTGCTGAGCTCCCTTTTTCATAAATGGTAGACTAAGCAACCCAAGGACCTGCTGACCATTTTGTCTCACTTCAATATGTAGCATAACAAAAAGCAAATAAAGAGTTTCTTCTATAAATGTTCAGATGATAACAGATTGATATGATGTGAGGAACATGGATCTTGTAGAAAACAGAGCAAACTGTGTAAAGCTTGTATATTTTTGAAGCAATTATGAGTTTTGTAATAAGAGAGGCAATATGAAATTAAGGGCTGATACAATCAAATTGAAACTGTGTTTAGTAATTAAAGAAGGCATTTATGTAAGTACCAGTGTCTATAATAAGGGTAAATCTGTATTTAATGTTTTTTTATTTTGCTCTCGTGAATGACCTAGAATTTAAACCTGGATGATTATTTCAATTTATGGAAGGTTATACTGTGGAGCAACGAAACTGCCAGAGTACATGGAGAGTTCTAGCAATATGTGCAAATTCCAAAAGGAAATTCAATGTCATAAAGTAAAGGCAATAATACTGAGAGGAAAAAAATGTCCTAAGCCAAACTTTTATCAATCAAAACCCAGAGAAAATGCTTAGATAGCAACAGTGGGAAGCAGGATTTGGGCATTAATCAATAAAAAACTGCAGCACCACAGTATAATTTACAAAATTGCAAAGACTGTTCTGGGCACAGTACCTGATGTTTCTGTTATTTTTGATCCAGGAGTACCTCAAGTTCTTCCCTCTAGGGGCTTAATCTTGTAGTCATTTTTTTTTATGTAAAGTTTGCAGAAACGTGAAACATACTGATAATGTGTGTTAAAGTAATTGCATATCTTTTATTTTGAGTTCTGTGCAGTGGGATTCTGTGTGTCCTGAGCTTAAGTTTTAATTCTGACAGGGTGATGGTTCTGAGTTACAGTTACACTTTAGGTCCCTTGTAAAGCCTCAGGGTGGTCCTTGCTCTCTGAACAGCATAGGCAAGGCCAGGAATACTGTATGAAAGAATGGAGAACAAATAAAAACCTTGTTCAATTGAACAATGGACAAAGGTAACCCAAAGAGTTAGGAAAATGACTTTAGGCTTAAGGTCAATTTTAATGAGAAAGACAGCTAGAGTTAGAAATGCGCTATGTAAGAGACAGGTCATGAATACTTCTAAATGGCTTTAAAATGTAAGAAAAAAGCTATTTTTAAAAGTAGTAACAGGGAGAAGATAGAAGAATTACTGCAGGGCAACCAAGAACTGAGCCAACAGAAAAAGGACAAATGGAACTATGTATTAGGGAAATTATGTAAGACTGATTAGAAAAAGGAAGGATTTACATCACCCATGGGGGCTGTTATGATCCAGACAAGCTTAGTATTTTGAGTTGGTCTAATGAAACGTTATTTTGTATGGGAAGACCTGAGCTTTTACTGAAACACGACATTGTCTCTGAAAGTGCTTGTGATCCTCAAAAACTCTTTTTTTGGTCAGATTTCACTGATAAAAAAAATTACTAAATGATGGAATTTTCTACTAATAATTAAGATGGGGAGCAGGGAGGGAAGCAAAGTCAGTGTGATGCTAAGGGTTTCTCTAGGCAGCTCTGTGTCTTGTTTTGCTCACGTAAGCACAAAGTATCTGTATAACGAGTCTCACTGCTCATTGGGTTAAGATGTGTGTGCATCTCTTGACACGAAGTTAGTCACCTAAGAGGATGGAAGGGACCCTCTGAGAGTACTCCTGCTCTGCAAAAGCTACCTTAGGTGTCTGTTGTAAAGATGTCTAGGGCTATCTTTTCTAGAGAGCATGGCCAAATATGTATTAATATGTTATGCTTTTCATATCTTCGCTCTCTTAAACAGGTCAGTAGAAGTGAGATGCAGAAGCAAAGCTGTCATATCCACTATGTAACTTACCCTGTGAGAGGTTTAGGAGAGTGACCAGAGCTGGATATATAAAGGTTAATGATAACAATAAGTTCTTCCCTTC
>JAVCKT010098751.1:0-10476 GCA_032273925.1 Rhynchotus rufescens | reverse complement strand
ATGTGGCACAGGGTGGCATCCAGGCGGGTTTTGAAGTGCTCCAGAGAAGGAGCCTCCACAACCCCCCTGGGCAGCCTGTGCCAGGGCTCTGTCATCCTCACAGTAAAGAAGTTCCTCTTCACATGGAGATGGAACCTCCTGTGTTGCAGTTTTCACCCATTACCCCTTGTCCTGTCACTGGCCACCACTGAGAAGAGCTCGTCCCCTTCCTCTCTACATTCCTCCTTTGTAGGAAGGCACTTAGAAGAAACTCTGAGTGGGTACACTGAACCAGCCATACAAGGAGGTTAACAGAGCACATAGCTCATTTAACAACACGTTTAAAAGACGCATGTTTAACAAAGCACACAGCTCTGTCTCTAAGGTGGCCTTGAGGAGAGAAAAACAAGAAGTCTGTTGAGGAAGTGAGAAGGATGCAAGGGAGGAGCACCAAGATATGAACTGACCAACCGACAACCAAGCAAGAATACGTGCTGTCCTTTGAATCAGAGAATTGTCCTATCAAGGAGTGTGCACCCGCATTTAGGGATAGAACAATTGTATATAAGGGTTAGTTATCTGCAATAAAGGGACTTCTTCATATGATTCATATTGAACCGTCTGGCGTCCATTTTGTCCCACAACTGGTGCCCCGATATCCAGCAGAAGATACATGGGGAACAGCCTAAGAGGACAAGGCACCGGCTGGAAGACAGCTTAGCTGGACTGAGACTGGTACTGGTAAGAGTACAACTTGGGCAGTTAATAATAATACTTGGTAAAAATAAACGAACGTACGTTGCAACAGGACACCCTGTGAGGTGAGCGGCCGGGGGTAGGAGAAGGGGCACAGAGTGTCAAAAGAAGAAAATTCGATAGTAGGTCTTCTCTTACATATACTTTCTGAGAGAGGAATTAAATACGAGGAGCATATGCTCTGGAGACTGTTAGCTTGGTGTTGGGAGCATGGATTCCCTCCTGACCCCCAAGCCGCCTTTAAGACTGAAGCCCGGGAAGCGGCTGGGAAAGTTTTTCGGGAAGCGATAAGTGACGGAGAGAAGGTCACAAAAGGATTAGTGACAGCATGGAAACTGATTTTGACCACACTGAAACAAATGAGAGTAGAACGGTTTGCAGCTGTGGGAACTTCTGGTGCCCGAGTACTTACAACACCCGAGATGTTCCCTGTAAGGATTAAGGTTTTTGATGAAGCTCCTTTTCTGTCTCCTGTTATGCCGTCAGCATCCACTATTGGGGGAGCCACCTGAGGCAGGTCAGGAACAAGATAGGATGGAGGTTGACGAGCCCTGCCAGAAGTTTTCACCAACCCTGCCAGAACGAACGGCCCCACAGGCTGACCCACCTCGAGCGAAGCAGCAGGCCCATGCACCGCCCTCCGACATTCTGACTGTGTACCCAGCCCTCCCTCCATCGGCACCTCTTTCTCCAGACAAGGCCAAACCTCAAGACTGCCCTGGCTGGGCACTTGAGTTGATAAACAAATTAGACTGGCTGGAGAAGGACTGGAAGAGACAGGAGCAAATGAGACGAGAAGTAGAGGCTGCAGTCGATAGATTAGAACAAGCTCTAGGGAGGGGGCGGTGTGAAGGAGGAGACACAGTGATCTGAGGAAAACGGGGCGGGGTGGATACAGGAAGTGGTGACAATGGAAATGGGGACAATGAAAATGGGGATCCCAGGCTGTGATGGAAGGGGTGATTCCGAATGCATTAATAGAAGGGCAGTTTATCCCATCAGCCTTTCTGCTCATCATGGGGGGTAGGAAGTGCCCGAATCAGTGGGTAGGATTGCAGTGGGAGTTGATTAAGGAAGCCTGAAAATCGGTGCAACAGAACGGGCCGCATAATCCGTATACACAATCATTTATTACTAACATTTTCTCATCTAACCTTATGACTCCTTTTGATTCCAGACACTCGATAGCTATGCTACTGACCCCCATGCAGGAGATATTGTGGCGTTCTAGGTGGCAAAAGGCAGCAGCAAGTGCTGCAATGGAGAACTTAGATCGTGCGGAGGGGGATCTGCTACGACTCGCATCATTTGACATGGTCGTTGGCCACGGCCAATTTGCTGATGCACAGCGCCAAGCCCGACTGAATGTCTAAATATTATGGCAGTCGGCGAGTTTGGCACAGGAAGCCTTTAAGATGCTTCCTGGGATGGGAAGGTAACTCCTCCTTATTCAACAGTAAAGCAGCAGCAAATGGACCCTTATATGCAGTTTTTAGATCGTTTACATGCTGCATTAGAAAGGGCATCCTTGACTGATATTGCCAGGGAGGCTCTTCTAATGTCTTTAGCAGTAGAGAATGCTAACCCTGTTTGTAAGCGTATTTTGCAGGCCTTGCCAAAAAATGCCAGTATTGCTAATATGATGGATGCTTGTGCCCGGGTAGGTACCCCCCGGGAGCATGCTGATCACATGGCAACTGCTTTTGCAGCCGCGGTCAAACCTTTGATACAACAAGGTAGGGGAGACAAAGGCCCGAAATGTTACAATTGTGGGAAACCAGGTCATATAAAAGCACAATGCAGGATCGTAAAACAAAAGAGTATGGCAAAGAGTTTTGAGGCAATTTGCAATCGCTGTAAAAAAATTGGACATCGGGCAAATGATTGTCACTCAAAATTTAGGAAGAATGGGATGCCCTTGGGAAACGGGGGAGCGAGCGCACTGAGATCTGTCGTGATGACACAAGTAAGGTCTCGGGCTGCCTGGATGGCATCTCCGCCGCCACAACAGTGAGTGCTGGAGTGGACGTGGGAACAGCAGTAGAAACAACCCTGATGGACTCCCAAGTGCAGTGTATTCGCATTAATGTGAAGAGCCCACTAGGGTACAGGCTGAGTGCCCTGCTCTTGGGGCGATCATCTATGACACGAAAGGGGTCTTTTTGTTTTGTCTGGAGTAATTGATGCAGATTTCACAGGTACCATTTCCATAATGGTTTGGACGCCTTCTCCACTGATTCATATCCCCGCAGGGACACGAATTGGACAACTTGTACCTTTTAAAGTGGTGGTACCCTCGGCTGAGAACCACGTAAGAGGGGATGGAGGATTTGGATCCACCCGTTGGGCAGATATATATCTGGCAATGGATATCAGCAAGGCGAAACCAATGGAACAGGTAACTCTGAAAGAGCCTGGTGGGAAAACTTGTAAGATGAATATGTTGGTTGATACGGGAGCCGATGTTACCGTTATTAGTCAAGCCTCGTGGCCACTGTTGTGGCCTGTAGAAGCCCCATCAGTCTCCATTATGGGAGTTGGGGGGATACAAACTACTAAAGCAAGCAGCCACTTGATTCAGTGTTACTTAGAAGATGGAAATGTATGTACAATATGTCCTTACGTGACACTAGGATTGATATGCTTATTGGGCCGCAATGCCTTAAGTCAGATAGGGGCCTGCCTTGTTACCAGTGCCAAGGATTTTTAGCAGCAGTCATTGATGATGGGCGACCTGTTTTAAAATTGGCATGGAAAACAGATAACCCTGTAGGAGCTGATCAATGGCCACTGACTGCTGAGAAAATTGCCCACCTTGAGACTCTCATACAGAAGCAATTGGACAAGGGCCACATTGTGCTGACCACAAGCCCCTGGAATACTCCAATATTCACTGTTCCGAAGAAAAATGGAAAATGGCGCCTCCTGCATGATCTCAGGCGCGTCAATGGCGTGGTGGAAGACATGGGGTCCTTGCAACCTGGTTTCCCATCCCCAAACATGATCCCGAAAAATTGGAATATTTTAATTATTGATTTGAAAGATTGTTTTTTACAATCTCATTGCACCCAGATGATTGTCAAAAATTTGCTTTTTCGGTACCTTCTGTTAACAAAAGCGAGTCCATGAAAAGGTATCACTGGGTGGTGTTGCCCCAAGGCATGAAAAATTCATCCATGATGTGTCAAATCTATGTAGCCTGGGCTTTGGCTCCTATACGAAAGGCGCATCCTGAATTGATCATTTACCGCTATATGGAAGACATCCTCATAGCGGGTGATCAGTTGAGAGAAGATCAATTGATAGCAGAACTTGAACGTGAATTACAGTCAAAAGGCCTACAGATTACCCCAGAGAAAGTTCAGAGGTCAGAGGTATGGAAATATCTTGGATGGGAAATCACCAGGACAACTATTAGACCCCCAAAATTAAAGATACGTACAGAAATAAACACCCAAAATGATGTACAGAAACTACTGGGAGACCTAAATTGGGTAAAAAAATATGTGATCTCACTAATGTGGAAATCGCCCCTCTCATAACATTACTCAAAGGTAATGTTGCACCCAAAGGTGTGGGGGGGTGTATAAGAAGAGGAAAAATTCATAACCTGTTTATGAAGCTGAGAGCTAAGCTGTTGTCTGGTTTTAGGGAATTTGAAGGTGGCTATGCAGCTTGGTAAAAATAAATAAATAAATAAATAAATAAATGAATAAATAAATAAATAAAAAGAAGAGGGACCTTATCGGGTGGTGAGGAGCAACTGAGGCATAGCATGGCACCAACCCAAACACAACCGACCTCTAAGCTAGTTTGGAGGTCAAACCTGAGGCAAGGGAGAGGAAGATGATGAAGGCAGGACCCTCATAACGAGACCAGAGACCCCCACTGATGGGCGCGCATGCGCACACCAGGGAAAGTTGCATAACGAAAAAGGTGGAGCTTTGCCCGCCCTCTGGTCGCCTCCTGACATGTACGGGCCCTGCATAGCAGGATGTGCCAGATATAAAAAATAATGGTGGATCTGAGGCAGAGAGACACTTCCAGCCAAGACCTACGTTGTCTCTGCAGGGACTCCCGCAAGCTTGGAGCCTGTCAGCCACCTCTCATCCATCTGGATTGGGGAATGATCAGTCTTGCTATCCTGCTGACAAGTATCCTCTCTTAAGTAATTGCTCCATAGCTGCCTCGTTTCACAGGGAGTTGCTAAGTATTTATCCTGCTTTAGTGGGTTGTTACTATGAATTGCCCTAAATAAACCAAGGGAGTGATTTTGCTCTCAGTGCATGTACTTTCAATTGCCAAACTCTGAACCCATTCAAACAGGGAGGTGCAGAGGCACCCAGAGAAATGACAAAAGAAGCTTGACAAGCTCTTTCCCAGATAAGCAAAAAAATGGCCTATACCTGCTGGTGGAATCCTGAATATAGCATTGGTCTTTAATAGTTAATGATGATAAACACCCTTTTGCTTTGATTATGCGGGGGACCTTAGATAAGGACCATTTAGATTAATAACCTGTGAAAGGGGATATCCACGTGTTGTTACAGATGGTGAAATGAAGTGGGTACCAGCAAAGTGGGTGAAGCCGTGGCTATCGAAGCAATCTGATCCAAAAGATGCTGAAAGTGACAACAGCTAAGGACCTTAAATAGCAACAATATGATTCATACTAAAAAAAAAAAAAAAAAAAAAAGAGTACAGTGCTCTAATGCACTAAGGTTTTTCCTTCAGGAGTGTTCTTAATCTGTGGATCAAAGAGATCTACTAAATATGATGGTGTGGAACTATACCCAATGAAGGGATAAGAGAAGTGTACTGGTCAATACCTGTAGCAATGAATTAGCCTTCTGGGATGTGCCAACCAGAGTTTTAGCTTGATTGCTTACACCTGGAGTAGCAGCTGGGAAAACGCTAGGGTATGTAGTCAAGCTTGCTTGCTGGATAGCTAAACAATTAAATTTAACCTTTGATATTATAATTTAAATATAGATATATAGGTAGATATAGATATAGATAGATACAGATATAGATACAGATAGTATAAGGCATGCTATGCCTATATACATGCTGCTATTGATTTTTGCTTTAAATGCAAGAGCATGGGTGTGAAGACTTTGAGGGGAAATTAATGATTGTGAAATCGGGAATTGATAAATAGCTAAAAGGCTTGGGCTTAACAGGATGATTTTTAGATTTGCTCAAATAAGGCTTAATGATTCGATAACTATTGTAATTGTGATTATTATTATGTTTTGCGAGTTAAGAATTGTATTAAAAATGATTGAGGGTGCTCTGAGGAGGGTATGGCTGGTTCAAGAAGAGAAAGGGGGAATTGTAGGAATGTACTTAGAAGAAACTGAGTGGGCACACTGAACCAACCATACAAGAAGGTTAACAGAGCACATAGCTCGTTTAACAGCACGTTTAGAAAAGGCACGTTTAACAAAGTACGCAGCTCTGTCTCTAAGGTGGCCTTGAGAAGAGAAAAACAAGAAGTCCATTTGAGGAAGTGAGCCAAGCAGAGAGGGATGCAAGGGGGAGCACCAAGATATGAACTGACCAACTGACAACCGAGCAATGAATCAGAGAATTGTCCTATCAAGGAGTGCGTGCCTGCGTTTAGGGAAAGAATAATTGTATATAAGTGTTAGTTATCTGCAATAAAACGGCATCTTCGTATGATTCATATTGAACTGTCTGGAGTCATTTTGTCCTGCAGGGAATAAAACTCTTAACACCAATGTAGTATTAAGAAGCAGGCATTCACTTTATTGCAGTGCGGGATACACGAGGAATAGCTCCACCTATCGTGCATGTCCTAGGGCGTGTTTGCCAAAACTTTTATTTCTCTATTATCTACATATGCATTAAATCATACATATTCATCATACATATTCATTCTATTTCCTGGAACTAGTATTGTAATCAAAATAACCCACCCTAACATGTGTGCTCTGTTCCTTTGGTGGTCTCTGGTGGTCTTTTGAGACCCCTGGTGGTCATCTTCCTGTGTCCATTCAATGACCTCTAGCAACTCACTTCCATATATGGCCTCATTTTGGCTCAAAAGGCCTCTATTTTGATTCTGCTGCCATGTTTCAGCCAGTTCCTTGATGATATGGTGGTCCTTATCTTCGTCTTCAACCAATGTTCACTGTTTTTGTCTGTATTCTCTCATGATGGCTCAATAACACCTGCTCTTTTGTCCATATTCTCTCATAACATACCAGCAATAGCAGCAAAAATGTGTCCTTGGATGCATTCCATTCTGGGGTTTCTCATAACTCCACCTAAGACCACAGAACCAGAAATGGGGATATAAACATGAGAAATCTCCCCAGAAATGAGGATATTAAATCACAGAACTGCCTAAATATGTGCTGTCAAATGGTTAAGTTAGAGTTAACCATATTAACTGTTAGAGTTAACCATGCTAACTCTAAGTTAGAGTTAACCATGCATTTAAACCGCTGATATCATAACATATCATTCTTCTTGGGCCCTATCACATACTAGTTGAAGTTCTGTTGCATTGTATATTACTTCAGATTGTATCAGAATAAATCCTAAGCATTAGAGGTAATGTATCTTCTGGTAAGTGGTTCTCTAAAGAGCTTTCTTGTAGACAGAGAGAGAAAGAAAGAGAAGGGACAAGAGAGAAATTATCTAAATACATATATATAGAGAAAAATATGTAAAAATGAATGTATATGTAAATACAGATTTACATACACATATAGGGTATATATATAGAAACAATAAGGAAGGAATAGAGGAATAGGGAGGGAGAGGGAGAGAATATGGACACATATTAAGATCTATCTATCTCTGATCCTCAGCAAAAATGTGATAGGAACATGACAAAATGTCAGCCTCATTAGCTCCTCATCATTTGGTTTCCATCTAATTTAATAAAGCCACTAAACTTTCCTGTTTGCTGACTGGCTGCTGTTTAATGCTGTACTGTATGAGGAAACAAGATCTTGCCTGGCAGCTGAATGAATTTTGTGGATAAGCAGGCAGTCGTTTCTTGTAATAATAGTTCAATATCCTGCTTGGCTTGGGAGACTTATAGGTATGTATGTGAAGGATTGCTGGGCAAATGGCTTTTTGCCTTTGGGAAGCATGAATGCTTGCTTAATCTAAAGTAATTGGCATTTTGAATAAGGAGTATGATGGTATGGACCATATCCCTCTACACTTAGCTACATATCATAACATAATTTGACAGTTTAGTAGTCCGAAGTTTGCACAGACATGCAAAACAAAAAGATTTGTATTTAGCAGTTTTCCTCAGTAATCACATTTCAGTAGGTCCTACTGCATAACCTACACTTTATATTACTACATCTGATAGTTTTAAAAGTAATGACAAGAATGTTTAAATCTGGATATAATCCATGAGTTTAATATTTTATTTTCATAAAGGACTTTGAAAGTTTAGAATGACATCATTTAGTTAAATACAGCTGAGAAGATTGGGTCTACTTACAAAAGCAGCATTTCAAATACTCAGCTAAAAAACATGTCTATGAAATAAAACTGATACACAGTCCATATTTTGCACCTTTATTCTTTATCTTTTTTTTTAATTACTTCAGTATCAATAAGAATGCCTCCAGAGGACAAATGTCTTCATCAATCAAAATAATTGTTTCTGTTATCCCAATTCTAAAATTGTTAGATACATATTTGTATCTTATGCATAAGTTGCATAAGTTGATGTTGTAAAAGTTGTATAATGATACAGATATTTATCATTAATATTATTTTTGGAAAAGTTTTTTTCAAGAGGAAGAAAACATAACAAGATGCTTTATATAGTAATGTTCACAAATGCAACAATATATTATTTTTTTTGTGTATGTGTAAAACATGGCAGAACTGCTGTGAGGAAAAGTAAATGCTGCCTTTTTGATATAAACATAGAAATGCAATCTGAAATCCTAATCTTTTTTAGACAAATTCTGTAATGTATATGAATAAGACAGATGAATTTAGTGTGATTATTGCACATAGCAGATGTGCCCTTTCAACCTGACGCGTTTTTTCAAAGAAATATTGTTGTCTGCTTATTTTATCTGTGTGATAGGCAAGTGAGCAGTGAACTCCTCTATCCTATGTAATGAAAATGGTGGCACATATTTATTTATCCAGTTCTTTACAAAGGCAATCTTTTACCTTGATAATACTGCAGTGAAGTCAGAACATCAAGTGTTTGCATAGTCACATGTCTTGAACACAATGGAAGTCAGCATTTCAAAGAAAGAAAACATTCCCAGTAAAACAAGATCAAACAGGTATTTTTATGGGGAGATCTCTCTTGGTACATTAAGGCAATCAGCTTATTCCGTGCAGCATGAGATTTGATTTCTGTAATCTCTAACCTCTATAGCTAGAGATGTTACTTAAATTTTTTTTTTTTTAAAAATCTTACTTTATAAATACTCCCTTACTGCATTGACCTCCTTCTGCAGAAAAAGATATCTAAAAGCTAGTGATATATGTATCTATGCAGGTATTGAACAGCAGAAAATCTAGACGAAGGAAATCTGAAACTTTTTTGAAGAAGCCTCATAAGTCAAGATTTATGATGTACTAATTCTAAATAACTACTTGTCAATGCTGTTTATCCCTCTATTATTCCAGCACTTTTAAAGCAGTTGAGCTCTCCTCTATTCTCACTTCTGCTAATTCATTTGGAACAAAGCATCTCTCAAAAAAATTTTTTTTTTCACCTCAGAGGTTTTTTTTTGTTGTTGTTGAAATCAGTTATCACTGAACAGAGGATAAATATAAATATCAGTTATTTCAGTATATATAGCACTTAAAAGTGTTATTGAGTAGTGTCATTTACACCTAGCATGAAGGCCTCTGGGAACTCTTTGGTGGATTTTGATGCAAATGAAATATTTGAATGATGCTAATAACTTTCCTATTTCCAGAGTTTAGGAGTTTATTGTTTATACATGTCAGCAACCTCATTTTGTATTTCATTTGTGGAAAACTTTGAAGAATAAAATATGGTATGAATGATTTAATGCATGTAATTTTCAAAAAATGCATAAATAGTCCCAAGATAACTGGAAAAGAAAAGTAGTGACTACCAGTTATTAGCATTCTAGACATACTGGAATTTTATGCATTGATCGAAGATGCTGTTATTGCCATTGGTAAATGAAATATATAAAACAGACATATAAACTGGATGCATTTTATTTGAGGGATGTTTTCTTTCCTGACTCTAAATATCTAAAAGTAGTTGTTTGCATCCCAGTTTCAGAAATATTAAATGGTCTGATTAATCTAATTACTATTGTGATAAATTGGTTTCTCTTTGAAGAACAAAACATTATTAAAATAACTCCTCTAAAATGACACTGATAGTGGTTCACTGCTCTTCCAATCCTTTAATATCTGCACCATCAGAAGCTTTTGTAATCAGCAGTTTATCCCACAGCTATGGCTGATCAGTCCAAAGATAGACTGGAATTGAGCACAAGATTACCTTGAACATTGAAGTGAAGTGAACAATGAAGTGAATAATGGCAAATCTTTTCTGGAGGTTAGGTCATGCTGTTCCTCCGTCTTCTTAAAATGAATCATAGAATCATAGAATGCCCAAGGTTGGAAGGGACCTCAGAGGTCATCGAGTCCAACACCCCTGCACATGCAGGGTCACCTAGAGCATGTGGCACAGGGCTGCATCCAAGCGGGTTTTAAAGATCTCCAAAGAAG
>JAVCKT010098750.1:0-10477 GCA_032273925.1 Rhynchotus rufescens | reverse complement strand
ATATGAACATATGAACATATGAAATATACTGCGAATGAGAACATGACCACGGAAATGGCAACCCGACACATCTGTTGTCTGCTACAGCCCGGAAAAAGAAACATGTTAGGTAAAACGAGGATGAACAGAATATGCTCACAAAGGATGTATTTGCAGAACCAACAATCTGTGGTCTAGTCTCCATAGACTGGAGATGTCCTCCATATTTAGTGAAGAGCCTTCCAGAGAGAATTGGCTCAATTATTTTCTCAATTATTTCCCTCCTGCAAAGAAAAGACTCAAACTTTTGCATTTTCTGAGAGTGCCAGATTGACCTGAAGCTTGTTAATTGAAGGAAAGAGGAAAGGCATTATCCAATTCCCAACATTCCTGTTTTAGAACTTCATGACCATGGAAAAGCTGGAGACAGAAAACAACTATCAGCCAAATGATGACCAGCTCCACCTGCATAGCCTTGCTGGTTTTGGAAAAGAACAGCTATATTTGCTATATTTGTTCATGATCAGGCGTGACAAAAAGCATTATTTAAAACTATCTCTAAAAACATCCCATCAGCAGCACTGGGACCTCCCAGTAAGTTTGTATGAAAAGATATGGATGTCTAGGAACGTATTTTAAGATACGGAAACTTTTAAAATTTACATCCAAATGAGGATCCCTCTCTCCTTTCCTCTTCAAGACATGCAAACTCCCAAGTGTTGACATTAGAGGGAAAGGAGCTGCAGTGTCCAACTGAAACAATGAAAAAGTTCATGCTTACGGCCTGAAAGAAACTGCAAAATCTGCTCGAGTGACTCCAGCAGGGATGATTTGGTCTGGAACGTTATTTGGGCCTCTGCAAACAGTTCAAAGATGTAGCTGCAATTAACAAAGAACACACACAAATGGGTAACAACACTCACATAAATTCCAAATCTACCCTAATGAATAAATAGTCCCATGGACATGTTTCCTAAAGAAAGGCCACTTAAGTAATCCAAAAAGACTCTCCTAAAATAGAATAGCAGTACCAAACCTAGCAGCTGCTGACAGACCTTTAAACACTTATTTGTTTTTGTCCCATTGCATGTTTGCTGTGTAAACACACAAACTACTTTCACTGGCAAGAAGCTCACTCTAGAGTTAGTTGCACGGAGTTTGTTGACCTTTAAACATGCACACATCCTAACAAGAAGAGAATACATTTACCTTCCCTCTTTGGTGACTCCATTGCTATTTAATGGCAGCTCCACAGCATCAATAGCATTTTCTAGCTGAAGAAGAATTTCTTTAAGGAAACCAAAGGGGAAGGGGAGAAAAAAAAAAGTTAGGGCTCATAGAAATGCACTTCTGCAACTCACTTTGCAAAATTCTTTCAACAACAATTTTGTTGAACACAATAAAATACTTACTCTTTATCTTTGCTATATCTTCAAGTTCCATGTTCAGCCCTGTTGAAGAAAGGAATGATTTTAAAGAGGATATTTCATCTCTGCTTCATTCCCTAGTTTCTTTATGCCCTTCTAGAAGTTTTAGCTATGAGGCTGCCTCTGCGTATATGGCGAAAGATATCTGCATTCCATGCACTGCTCCCTTATGACCCCTAATATCATGTTGCTTTGACCATATCTGGTCATACTTGTTGACAGCAGTGCTAAATAAAAATAATTTATCTATTAATCAGAATCAAATTGCTGGGAAACTAAATTATTTTCCCATCTTTGATAATGACACCCTATAATCCCAGTGAAACAGTGGTCCATGGCTATTAACACACCTGAATTGGCCATTTCCATATTGAATTCAGCATTTATTTCATTCTGTTGAACTACTTTGGCTTGCTCTTCCAGTACTACATTTATAGCATCCACTGCAGAAGCCAAATCGTAGGGTGTCAAGTCAAAAGAAGATGACTCCTCACACAACTTCTCCTAGAATATCAGTGAACAGGAGAAATGAAGAGAAATATTAAGGGCTGAAAAACACACAGACATCAACTGCAATGGCTGTCAAGAAATAAGTTATAAAGAAAAAATGTTGAATTAGTTTCAACTAATTGTTGTTGAAACTAATTGCTAAAACAGTTGCTAAAAGAATGGCTGTGGAATAGAAGATCTTAGCAATTTTCACATTCATGAAAAAAGTATTTTTAAGTGCTACAAAGGAAAAACTATCATGTTTACCGACCCATTTTCAACAGAGAAGATTGTTTTATGTTCATATAGTGGGTGCAATTCTGCAGCTACCTCTAGCCCAAAACAGCACACCCTTCAAAGCAACCAAAAAACTGTCACAGCTACTTAGCAGGAATCTCACTGATAGGTTGTTCATTAGGTAGAATAAAGGCAATATATTTCAACGCTTCCTTTGCATTTCATTATCTAAGTAAAGAACGGAAGCTTCAAGACAACCAAGAGGTTTCTTAATGCAGTATGTAATTTTTGTCTTCATAAAAAACACCTTGCAAACAAAACTAGAAGTCACATCCATCATTTAGTAGACCTGAATAGCTAATGTGGTTGAGCTTCAAAAGAGGGTCTTGTCACATTCTTATACCTGGAAGAGAACTCCAAAGAAAGAGAACCAGAACCAAATTTGGAGAGACATTCTTTAGGAAACTACCACCTTGTGGAAAATCAGAGTAGTGGCAAAAGACTGTAATTCAAACTTAAAAATCTCTAACTGTCACCAAAACTCAAAACACTGATGATGATTAATACCAACAACTGAATTAGCTGAGTACAGCTTTTACATCTTATTTGAAATAGGACACTGATATGTTTTTCTCTTCAGATGAAGTCTGAAAAAAATGGCAACAGACCAAGAACAAGCAACTTACCACATTGTGAGCTTCATCAAGTATTACTACGGTCCCCTTCAGGTCCAAGTTGTGTGCTCTCCGGCTCTGAAAATAAGGGACAAAAAGAGTATAATGGGCATAAAGGTCAAAGAGAAGTGATCTGACTTACTGAGAAACTGGCTCATAAGACAGATTTAGATTTGGATGCAATTTGGATACATTTTTCCTGGGAAACGGGGTAAATAACAAAATCATTTTCTTAGGAAAGGAAAGTGATGAAATGCATTCACAAAAGTTTACAGATTTACAAATGCCATCATAATAAAGAAGAAATCATGCATACCATATTAGGACACACAAGTTTTATCAGACTTAAACTTTAATCTTTATTTTTGTCAGGAGAGATTTGGGAGAGAAGATTTGTTGTTGTTGTTGTTAATAAATTCACATTCATATTATCTTTGCAAGAAGAGGATGTTCTGACAACATCCCAGGCAATGCTGTATCATTTTACTCCACAATGGTTCTTTGTTTATATTGATCAAATTAAAAATACATGTTTGCCGCAACAAAACATATCAGGCTGTAACATATCTTCTACTGTAGTTCATTATTCTGATTTGTATGAAGATGTCAGTAGATTTGTTTCCACACAGTTTTCAAAGATTTCATCTTCTGTTCATGAAATATGGACAACTTATTACAGCGGTTTTTACACATAGAGAGCAACTATCCTCAAGAGGGACATGCAATTTCTACCAACCAGGTTTTCTTATTCTAGAACCCAGTGACTTCTATATTTCAGAATGTGTGCAAGAGCACTGTAGAGTAACTTTCAAGACATACTTTCAAAAGACAAATATAACCAAACAAGAAGGACCTCATATTCTGCGACACTGCAAGAGCTCAGTTTCAAAGAAACAAACAAGATAGAAAACTTAATGAGGAAAAATACAGAAGGGCCTATGGTTCCGAGTTTGAAAGGGATTTTAATTAATTCAGAAGTATATTACAAGATACATTTGTTTCCTAGTTTCTTATGCATCTTTGCATCATTTTAGATTTATCCACTACATGGAAAAAAACAAAAAATATAGATTACCTTTGAGTCTAATAAATAGTTGTAAGGCATAAAAATAATATCCGCTTGCTGCTTAAGGCTCCGAGAGAGATAATAAGGACAAGCTCTGTGGAAAAAAAAAGTGACATTATTAATTGCAAAAATACTGAAATATACTTCCTATTCCTGTATGTTATTTCAGACTCTCAAAGATTTCTAATCAACTGCTTAATGAGTTGAAAACAACACATTATGGATGTGGATGACTAGCTCTGCTCAAATGGGCCCAGTTCAGCAACATCAGTTAAAAGAAGTGTCAAAAATGCCAAGCAGTTCAGCTCAAAAACAAAGAACGAATGGGGAAAGAAGGACATTCATCACTGCATTATTTTTTTTCCTCTTCAGGCTAGAATTAAATGCTGGACTAGACTAGCCTCATTCTGAGGTGATTCAGTCTTTACATAAAGAAGGCCTAAAATACATTACTCTGTAATATATTTTATGTATTACTACGTAATGTATTACTACAGTAGCAGAAAGCCTTAGTTCACACAAGTTTTTGAAAGCTGTCTCTGTGCAACATATTTTGCCACACTACATTGCTCATTATTCCTCTACTACTTTTAGTTTTCACAAAAGAGGAGGAGGAAGGTCAGAGAGAAACATTCACCTGTGTTTATTTCCATTTTTAACCAAATCCTCTATGTCCATGATGGAATCAATGAGTTCTTTCTCTGTACTCTTCTCTGTGAAGAAAAAAAAAAAAAAAAGAGAGAAAAAGAGAGAGAGAAAAAAAACATTACAGCCATGTGGTTAAGTAAAGGTATCATACAGAGACACTGAATTCTTTCTAGGTGCACGGGCTTTATTTCTTCTATCTGCAGAGTTCCCTGCTGCACTGCACACCCACAAAACACATCATGTCGCTCAAAATTCAGAACCTTCTCATCACACTGAATCTAATTTTTTCATGGCTAAGTTAACTCCAGCTATTCTTGTGTCAACAGTGTCCCTTCTCCCAAATAATATTTCTCTCTATTTGATGTTTAACTTCAAACTGTTCAAGACTGGAATCTAACTAGAGGAAAATTTCACACATATACGTAGACAGATATGAAATAAACACATAGAAGTGGGTTCTGGCAGCTCTTTTAATCTTCTCTGCCTCTCTCTCCAATATCTCCCTTTCCAAAAAGAGCCTTATTCTTGCAGCCAAACTCACCTTCCACATTGTTATAGAAATGACAAGCACGAGCCATCACTTTCATTCGGCACATGTAGATCTGTAAAATACAGTACATTTTAGTAAGTCGCACAGATTCTCAAGCACTAAAAGGTGAGTTGAGCAAAGAGCTATCAATTTTTCAACACTAGAAAATGAATAAATGGTAATCAGTTTTTTAGCTTCAAAATCACATATCTTTGTGTCCACATACTTAATACAGCACAGAACACTCAACACGGGAAAAGGAAATGTTGTTCTATTTTGCCACTAATATTTTTCAGAAGAGTAATCTTTGATATACCTGTTGTTTTTACTACTAATATTAATCACAGAAGCATGATTTTAAAGCAATCAACTATTGCCCTTGTGAAAAGCACTTGAGTGGCAGACTGCAAGCTATTAATTTAATTCTCATGCTCTACATAATTATATTGCTCTCTGGCCGATAGGTGTTACCAAAGACAAAAACTATACTTGTTCTTCAAAACACATGGTAAATTAATATCTTTCACAGTAAACTAATATCTTCGGTAGCAAAATGTAATGCCAGAGTTAAAAGCTACACACCATACTCGAGCACAAAACAATTGCTTTTCCACGCTCTCCACACTTGCAAGGCTGGGGTCTCACCTGCACGTGGTTGCTCTCCTGTCGCTTCACTTCAGGGTTGATGCAAAGCTGCTCTCTGGAGCCCAAAACACATATCTTCGGCCTGTACAAACAGAACATGCAAAGCTGATGTGCAACTGCGTTTCTCTTTCTTGCCTTATTTTTAACATGTGTAACTTGGGCACAATATGTCAAATGCAAATGGCTCACAAGACCACGCACCAAAAGAAGGGTGGAAATTAGAACTGGCAAGTAAACTGTCCTGTGTGTAACAGCTACATATTCTTTGACTTTATTGTATTCTTTCATCTAGTAACAAAAGCAGTATCGAGCAGTAGTTTACTGTGGAGAGCTGCGAGTAGCAGCTTTCATCATCCGTTATGAAATCTGAAATCTCTTATGATGGTTTAGCCAAATAATCTGGATGCTGTCACCCGTTACAAGATGACTATTCGGCATGTGTGAATATTTTTTAAACTACTATTATGACAAGAATCAGTGCACTACAGTCACTCACAATACTTTTTTGCTGATTACAAGGCTGTATCTGCAGAAGTTTCACAAAACAGTGGTGCTCAAGGAACTGCATACTCTATTCACATTATTATCATAACATTACATACCTGTAGACTGTGTTCTTTAATTCATTAATGACCTGCGTAAGCTGCGAGTGAGTTCTGGAGGCATAGATTATTTTAGGAATGTCTGTGTAATAAGCTGCCACATAGAGGTGGAGAAGAAAAAAGGAAGACATTTTTAACACAGAAAGAACTGAAGATATTATTAGCTTTCCTTCTCTTTGGCACTACAGTAACGATTCGCTTTGTACAGACAGCAAAAAGAAAATTACCATCTAACTAGTTACACACAAGAAATAAGCTACCTAGATTTCTAATGTTCTAAGAAAATTAACAATACTATTTTATAGATTTTATGGGTGCTTTATGTATGAAACAATGTTAAACAATGTCCCCACATTTTTTAAGGATTATATACTCATAGAGATGCTTAAATCTAAAGTGTTTATTATCTTTCCAGATTCTTACCCTCAGCAGGAGCGATACAAGGCACGTACCTGGCACATCAGCATCCCCGGCAGCGCTGCCCCAGGACGACATAGGCCTGTCAGGAAAGAGCTCCACTCCGTTCAGGCGCTGTGCGATTTTGCGGGCTGAGATTGTATCCTTAAAGTGTTCCCGCCAGGCCAGAGTGGAACACAGGAGGCACAGGGTCTTTCCTGTCCCCGTTGGGCTCTCCAGAATGCCATTTACCTTCTTTATTGAAGGGAAAAAATAAATAGCTATTTCAGTATTCAGCAAGAATACATCATTGTGCAGTACAGCATTTTCTCAACTAAAAAGTATTCACTATACAATAAGCTATATTATAGGACAGAAACAAACACATTCCACAAAGTTTTTACATATAGGACCCAAGCGAAGTTTTACTAAGCAGCTTAGTGAAATATAAGCTAGAATCGAGAGACAACAACATCCTTCCTTTAGCAGAGGAATTTGCCTTTCTTAAGGTAAGTAGAATGCATCACAGTTCAGCATATGACAGCAAAAGTCTGCTGTGTTAACCACAGGAAAAAAAAAAAAGAGAGAAAATGCTTCTTATGGAATGTTTGTTTTATCTAGAATGGCAACTATATCTCACAAGACAAAATCCAGACACAGCTTTGGCAGAAAATTTTGCAAACAGGTCTGTTTTTAAACTTTGGGTCCTGCTGCACCTTGTAACTTCCAAGTGTTTTTACAACAAGTAACAGGTGAGGTTGCACAGCTGTGATAAATTCTTTTAATGCACTTAAACATGATTTATCTCTAAATATGCTTATAGAATTTTTACTACAGTATAAAAAGATACTAAGCATGAATTAGGACACTGCATAAGAGCCTGGAAGGTTGGGCTATCATGGAAAGGCCACATTTCCTCTCTCAGAAGAAAGGGGGATCCTGGAGATCCTGTTCACCAATTCTAAAACAAAAATAATTATTGTAAAAACAGTTCTTTCTTAGCTGGTCATTTGGCAAGATTACTTTGTCATAGATAAAATGGCAACTTACACTAATAGCACAATTCACTAATGGTACAAAATCGAAACACCTAAGGACACCGCATGGACTTAAGAACCGCTTCCTTATTTTTTCTTCCTTTTCCCAAGTTAGGATAAAATATCCTATTCTGTACCTCTACTTAGAGGTAGAACACTTGCAAATGTGTGAGTTTTTAATACCTACATGCTAAAAAAAAAAAAAAAAAGAAAATTGGGGGGAGAAGAAGCAGGATAGAGACAAAGAAAAGTAAGATGGAATTGTAGGCTCTTGTTACAAGGGTTAAGGGAATTGTTAAGGGAATCCCCTGTTGATCTGGTTAAGGGAATGCCTTTCCTCAGTCTGGAGATGTGTGTAATAAGCGGCCTGGAAGGCTTCTGGCCAGGAAGCAGGTGGGGATCTCACTGTGCGGATCCCACTGCAGGCAGGCGGGCAGGGAGCGCAGCCGAGCGGCGGGAAGGGCTGCCCCGGGGCACTCACCCTCTGCAGGCACTCCAGCACCTTGGCCATGTAGGTCTCCTGGCACTTGTAGGGCTCGAACGGGAAGTCCACGGGCACGCCGCTCACGGTGATCCTGGGCATGGTGCCTGCGAGGGGCGGCACAGGAGGCGCGCGCTGGCGGCGCGGGCCCAGCGGGACCGGGACCGGGACCGGTACCGCCAACCCGCCCCTTGGCCGCGGCGGGAGCCCCGAGCCCCCACAGGCCGGTACCGAACGGGGCCACTTCCCTCGTAACCTCCCCCCCGGGTGCGAACGCCCTCCCCAAACCGCATCGGGTAGAACCGGAACCGGGACCGGGAGGGGGACCGAGCGCAGGCCCGGGCCGGCCCGTTGCCATGGAGACCCGCGCGACGCCGCCTCACCCGCCCGCTCCGCCGTTCACACCGCCCGCGCCCGCATCACGTGGCCCGCCCCCTCCTGCGCGTCACTTCCGCCGCGCCCGCTCTCGCGAGAGCGGCGGGAAGGCGGCAAGAGGAGCGCCTCAGGGTGCGCCTCAGAGCCGCGCCGCTCGCGGCCGCGGGCCGCCGCCTCCCGCCGGCCTCCCGCCCTCGTTAATTCCCTTTATTCCTCGTTATGTCCCACACAAACAGCGATCCCGGCTTTTTGGGGTGCTTCTGAGTGCACTAGCGCCTTAGCTTGCACCGGTCGCGCGGGGTTAGGCTGCGGAGGGAGGGATTTGCAGCGCTGGTGGGCCGCGAGGATGAGGATGGGGGGGAGGATGGGCAATAGGGCGTTTGTAGCAGAAAACCAGGGCTAAAAACTGATTGTAAACCTGTCAAATCCTCCCTGCCCTTTCTGCCGTTATTCCCCAAAATCATCTTCCATACACTGAAGAAGAACATAAGCATCATATAAAAGCAACATTACTTAAAGGGCAGTTAAAAATGCCTGATTTAAGCGGTGTTGGCGTGGAGGAGGCAGCGCGGGTTGTTCCCGGTGCCTCGCAGGGCGGATGACTCAGCAGACGAGCGGATGACTCAGCAGATGAGCGGTCCAGGCGGGGTGACTCAGCAGCCGCTGAGCTCCTGCTCCCGCTCTGCACCACTCACCTTAGCTGACCAGTCTGCAGTGCCAGCCCTGCCCGGGGCGGCCCTGGCGCCTCCGCAAAGCGGGAACGCAGCGAGCGTCGTAAGTTTGAGGAGAAAGATTCGCTCCCCATTCAACCCAGGGAAAAGACACAGAGGTTCTTGCAGCACGAGCATTTGTGTGTGTTGTGACACGTGTGTTCAGACATCCTTCTCATTCCTGCGTTCTCAGCAGGGATGCAGCTCCCTAGGAGCCCTAGCAGCTCCCTGTGTTGCAGGACACGGTCTGGGGAGGGAAAAGAGAATTTTTAGGGAGGCAGAGGGGACACTGACAGGCCATTTATGCTGCTAAGAGCTTCCACGTGATTTCCCATCCCTTCGGACCTGCAGCCCTCCAGGAGCTCCGCGCTGCTTCCTCATGCTAGCGGATGGTGAAGCTCTTGGATGAACCGGTCCTCCCTCACACAGGAGCAGTACAAAGACACATCTACAGGGAAAAAAACATACAGAAGAAAAAGCCTTATAAAACCAGTTCTGAAACCCTGCAGGGCGGTTTCAGAGGAGTGGCTGAACCTGCCCGTGCAGAGGCCCCTGCAAGCAGCAAGGGGCAGCAGGCAGGGGTGCAGGGAGGTGCAGGGAGGACAGTTGTCACCGCGGTCTGCAGGACAGCAAACCTGCAGCAGCGGCGCTGAGGAGCGGCCGGGAGCAGCCCTGACGCCGCTGCTCTTCATGCACAGGGCGTTTTCCTTCCTTTAGACAGGGGAGCATTCAGTTGCCGCTCATTGCCCTCCTGAGGATGTGTAGTGGTTCCTATGGTAACCAGCTAAAACTTTTGTTTGACCACATAATTATTTATTTGCTTGAATCCGCATAATCCAGAACCTCGCTGCCTTTTTACTGCTGGGAAATGCGTGAAATAAAATTGCTTTCTCTTTGGCACTCTGATTTTAATCACAATCCTCCCGTCATTAGGGGAAGGAAATACCTATTGTCCGATGAGGAAAGTGAAGCAGATGGGATTAGTCATTTGGGGAAGACCATGTGACAAATTGTTGTTGAAATCGGAACAGCTTCACATGCTCAAAATCTCTATTCTTCATCAGTGGTGGCTGCTCAATCAGTGCTATAGCTCTGCCCTTCTAACTCCCTTTTCCTTTCCTTTCCTTTCCTTTCCTTTCCTTTCCTTTCCTTTCCTTTCCTTTCCTTTCCTTTCCTTTCCTT
>JAVCKT010098749.1:0-10477 GCA_032273925.1 Rhynchotus rufescens | reverse complement strand
TTTTTTTTTAAAAAAAAAAAAAAAAAAAAAAAAAAAAAAGCCAAAAAAAGGCAGAGAGAAAATTGACCTCAGAGCAGAATGTACAAGTTGTGGGGCTGATTCTTTGGGATAAAAGACACAGGATGTGCAAGCTTTACTGGGCTCAACATACTGGCACAGTTCATTTCAGATATGAGATTTTGTGACTTTGTTTAGGGAAGTGAAACGTGTTTTTTTTTTTTTTTTTTTTTTTTTTAGTCCAAAGTGGAAACTTTTCCTGCCTTCAGAGAAACTGCCAAGGATTTTAAGTGTATTTGGCTGTGAGGAATTATTTTGAGTATTCTTAACTTGCCATGGAAAGCCAGAGGGTTCTGAACTCAGTTTTGTTTATAAATAATCTTTATTGTTTATAGAGAGAATAATAATTTACAAACAGCACTTCCCTTTTAAATACATAGTTACCAAAGTATATTCTGAATAAACATCTTATAGGGTTTGACATTTCTATGATGAAAACAATCAAACATAAAATACTTCAAAAAATGCAGATTTTAGGTCTGTGCTATTACCCCTTTTTACTGACTTATGATCTCTAGCAAAAAAAATATATATATATAAAAGGAATAAAAATAAAGGCAGATAATAATTTTCTTGCCATAAACATATTTAACTTTTGGGTTTTTTTTTTTTTTTTTTTGTCTTTTTAAACAGTTTTTGGGTAGAACTGGCGGCTTCTTCCACATGATTTCACTGATATGAAGAAGGTGGAGGAGACTGAGGGTGCAAAACTCTCCCCTGCGTTGCTGTCCCCGGCAGTCTTGGACTGCGGTTTCTACCAAATCTCTGCACCAGGAGGCGAACATGGCGCCTTGGTATAGCAGCGATTACTTAAAACATATTCACAGGGTCCTTCAAATTAGGTTTGGAAGCAGAGAAGGGAAGACAGAAGGGATAAAAGCTGAGGGTGAACTTCACGGCTATGGAGAACCCAGAGACCTGATTCTGAGATAACGCAGCCTTCAAAGGGATCAGCATTTATTTTAGGCTATGTAAAACGGTCTGAAATAATAACAGCGATAATAATAATAGCGAGAGTAACAACAACAACACGCAAATAACTTATTTGTGAAGTGCCAGGAAAGAGAAATGCAAGCTCAGCAGAAAGCAAACATCATGTATGAATGATACATTTGCGCAGCTCTAAGAGGTTATGAAAGAAACTTCAGTCACGAACCCTCCAAATGCACGAGAGCCAAAAAAAAAAAAGGAAAAAAAAAAGAAAAGAAAAAGCCTCCTGAAGAGTAAAATCTTTAAACAAGTGAAATAAGTTGCTGTAGTCTGTAAGCAGAAGGATCTACCTTTGCCATTTCCTGTGCTAGCTCTCAGTTTGAATGCTGCCGTCTGTTAAAAATCCGTAAGTGGTGAGGAGGGAAGGGAGGGGGGCGGAATTCCTTGTCTGAAGAGAAGCAAAAACAAGTTACACATGTGGGCAATCTTCCAAGAACTGAAAGTATATTCTGGCTAAAATACACAATTCCAAATGAGGTTTGTAATCTCAGCAGTTAATAAAGCATTTAGATCCCCTGTAAAGTAAAAGCGTATGTGCTTTTGAAAAGGGAAGCTGGAGGAGGGAAAGTTGAAATAAAGTTTGATTGTTGTTCGGAACCCACATTCTGGCTACTAGACTAATTCCCCCTTCGTCTCCTTCCTTGGGATAATTTTAACTTCCATGAAATAGCTAGGCGCCTGGCTCGCTCCTCCTTCTGCAGCTTTTACACCCCGGGAGCGGCTCTGGTTCTGCCACCGCCGCTGCTTCCCTGCCCCGATCCCGGGATCCTCTTTGGGGTCACCACGATATAACTCGAGCACCCCCACCCCCTCATCGTCCCGATCGGATTAGTATGGCAGGAAAGGAAGTAACAAGCCATGATGGTGAGAAATCTGTCGCTCGCACTGCAGACAGGGGGAGAGGGTGGGAAAACAGGTATGAGAAGTAAGTTATAATCGAATAGTTTCAATTAAATCTGTAGTGTGAGACCCGATTAAACAAAAAAAGAGTGTTTCTTTCAGATAGGCTATTTTCTTTTTACAACCATTTGCCCATAATTAAGACACATTTTGAGTCCGGATAATATCCCAGTGTCAAGTCTGGCTAAATCGGGCATTTTCCGAATAGGAACTTGAGGCATATTTCTTGTATTAATCGGAGCTGCTCTTTGTTTGCACTGGGCAAGGAGAAGGCGAAGAACTGTATAGAACATTGACAAAGAAGCAGTAATTATGCGGATGATTTTTAACCATCCTCACAGAGCTCCTTCTCCAGGTAAGGTCGCTCATATCTTTCTCATTTGGAAAGTAGAGAAACAAGCATCTTGCGGGAAAGTCAGGCAGGAGAGTCGAGCTTGTAGCTCAAGTGGGACCCTTCCCACTCTCTTTCCCCGCTCCTTCTTTTCCCAAAGCGTCTGAAATTAGACCTAAATTCTTGTTTACAGGAATCCACATCGACTCCCCCACACCCTTCCTCCCTGGCCCTGATCCTGATCTTTTCCAGCACTGCATCTCCATCCTCTGCCTCGAACCTTGCTTCCTCTGTTTATGTGGAGAGAAGGGAGATCAAAATCAGAAGCCCAGACATTTACAAGGCAGGTTAGTGGTTGCCTATGGGGACACTATTACAGAAGAGTTTATGATTAACTTTCCCAGATTGTCCTTTTCCGTTTAAAGGCTTTGAATTGAGGCACAAGTAGCACGCTGTTTCTAAGGAAGCAGTCGCAGAACTTGTGAGTTAAGTAAAAAAACTCCAAGCTATTTTACGCTGTTTGACTTTCCCCTGCCCTGGTACTGCCTATTTGTTTAATAGGCGAGATGGGCAATATGCCTACAGTAACCACCAGCCTCAGGAATAAAGCATACATCAGGTAGAAGCCCATATGAGCTCTTTGCTTGTTTGTTTTCCTTTTGTGTCAAGGGGGAAAAAATCGCGGTAATTCCTCGGCCACGGGAAAAAAAAAAAAAGAAAAAAAAAAGTAGGAGCAGATGATATATTAGACCCTGGATATCATATCAGATTTTAATTCTTGAAACTGTGAAATGAGAGGCAATGGCAAGTTTGTTGAATAGTGGCCTGGCCATGGGAAACTTACTTTTATGGGTATTTTAAACAGCAAAAATTTCTTCCATGCTTCCATGAGCTGACTCCGTGTCCAACACACAAGCAGCTGTATTAGACTCCAGTGGACATGCAGATGTGTACATGCAGAACGGGTATATGCAGACCGTGTTCATTCAGTCATGCCCTCCTCCACACGGAGAGCTCTATGCGCGCTCTCCTCCATGCACATTTTTATAGGTTATATTTAAACCCGCATATTGCAAAATGCAACACGTTGCGGTACCGGGGAAGGACGTGGCTAAAAAATAATTGCAGGCTTTTCTGAGCCCACCTAAAACGCTGCACTTAGTGAACATCGCAAACATGGTTCTCGCCTGGAGTTATTTTAAGAGGCTATATTTTGGTCTCAGTGATAAACTTAGAGTTCATTGCTGAAACGCCAAGCAGGGATTCGCGCCCGCACATCTATGCAGGCGTGCACAACCGGGCTTTGATTTAGAGGTCGCTAATGACATTCTCGCATTTCTGTACTAGTTGGAGTACTAAAGAGGTTGATATGTTCACCAAGGCTATGACTATGTGGGGTTCATTTTGTATCCCTAGAAAAAAATAAAAGCAGAACCCCCCTTGTCCCATCTTATCCCTGGATTTCACAATCGCCAAGGACTGAGCATTTCGGCACAGGACTTCTAATATACGAATTAGACATGGGAACAACTAAGTTCTGCAGCTGCACATAGTTCTGTTATGCTCCCTAAAATCTCATTTTGCCCTTTACGTCTTGGCGCGGATCACAGCCTATGGATCAAGACACGTGTTTTTCTATGCGTGGAGCCTAGACGCGCGTTTAGGCGCCGCGTAAACTCGACGGCACATCCGCGGAGTGGGATTTTCACCATAGCCTTATTAGGCTGTTAATAAGCTCCTGATGGTTCTGGACGGGATTGTGTGGATTTATCAAAGCTCCTTGAAAAGGGGATTTAAACAAAGAAAAACCAGCCATCCCTTTCGCCTCCCGGCCCGGAGCTCGAGTCGGAGGCTGCGCCCTGCGCGGGGATCCGGAGCCTCCGCGGGGGAACCGGCACCGGGACCTGGAGCGGGGACAGAGCCGGCACCGGGGCCGTGCCCCCCAGCTCCCTTCCTTTGCCCGGGCAGCAAACGCACCGAGGAGGATAACTGGAGTAAATCAGGTAGTTTGATGTTCTTGTGTTTAAAATTAAAAGCCCAACAACATGAAACTACCTAATTCACAAAGCAGTTCTAGTGCACTCTTGGGTCAAAGGCTAAAAGTGCCAAGAAAGGCGCCTGGGCGGCCATTTTGTTTGACATCATCTGCAATCTGAACTTTTATAATAGAAAACAGTTGCTAGGAAACAAAAGCAACAAAAGGAGCTTTTCAGAGACGAAATAAAACCCCTACGATTGCACGAAATAACTATTCAAATTATTTCCTATGTACAGTGTCTAGAGCGGAACCCTCCTGCAGGACTTTACAAATAGTTTACAAATAGACCAGAGGAAACAGTAAAATGCTATTGACTTTGAGAAACAAGCGATTACTGCAGCTATAAAGAAGAGCAAAAACTCCTAAAGTTCTTCCCCTCCTCCTCTGGAAAGCTAATTTAAAGGATCATTTCCGATATGAAGCTGTTTCACCAAGACTCAGTACTAAAATACTACTAAAACTTTTGTTTTTATTTTCTTTTTAGTACACCCCCTCCTCGGAGTCTGGCTACTTTCCGCAGAAAAGAGAACTAAGTCAAATCAATGAGTTCCAGGGGAAAAAGAAAAAAATATATATTATTCTCTCCTTAAAGGAAGTATAACATGATTCATATATCTACATACACAAGTCAGTTAAAGCATGAGGGAAAAATCAGATCCCGCACTAGAAGAGCATGTTATAAAATAATGACTTCGTCGTAGTAAAAGGGAGAATTAAAGGCTAAGAGAGGGGACAGAAGAGGGACAGGCCCCGAGCAACTTCTCGGGGCAAATTTTACATAGAGCTCTCAACTCAGGAAAATTTATATATTGCTAAATATTATATATATATATATATAAAATATTAGCAAGAATGGACCATGCATCCCTCGGTCAGCGTCATCAGGCTCCTTCTCAACATAAACACTTTAAAAATAAGAAATAAGCAAAAATATATGTGGGTGTATACATAAACAATAGAGTTTTTATAAAAATACAAAATCTCTTACCTTCTAAGATCCATTTTTTCCCTCAACTGGGTTACAGAACTGAACTGTGGTAGCAACAAAAATTGATACAGGCTTGAAAGACAATAGGCAAAAATAATTCCATCCCAAAAGCGCAAGTCAATTGGAGTTTAAAAGTTTAAGAGGAGCATGGAGGGGGCCAGAAACTTGACTATAACTTAGCTTCATTTCATTTGAAAAGCCTTTAAAGCCTGTATGGGACGGTATATAAATCTATTGTACCGGAAATACAATAAAACTTAGCCATGTTGTTGAACTTCAAACAGTTTGCACCACATCAGGCGGGGAGCAGTGGGACTGGGCGGAATGGGAAAACAAACAAACAAACCCATAAAGAACAACCACCCCCAGCAAAAAAGGCACATTAGAGAGAGGAGAAAAGCAGGGGGAAAGTATTTTGGACTGGAATACTCAATCACCCTTTCTGTCTTGTTTTATGCAAGGTAAGAGCTCTCTCTAAACGTACGGAGAGAGATGATCTGATTACTCATCTTTGGGACCGAGAATAGCTTAAAATTACTGTTTTACTGTAATACTGTTGAAATAATTGAATATTTCTCCTTTTCTCGCAGTCTTGGTACACGGATACAGTAGATTCAAGCTTAAAAAAACATCGGAAAGGAAAGAACCTAAAGTTGACTTTAACGCTCCAAATATTTTTACGCATACATACATACGTGTATGCATGTGGCACATACCCTCTAAAGTCGTGTACCATATTCATAATAAATTTACCTTTTAATGAAAATATTCTTTTCCAAGAAGATTTTAAAAGCCCACTAGAAATAACATAATTTTTGTTGATAATACGGTTTTTAAAACAAAGAAAAAAAATCATGGTCACACTTGAACTCGTCCTACTAAAAGCGCTTTCCTTCAGGCAAGACAAGCAAGAAGAATATATTTATAAAGGAGCTTTCATTTGTGCAACAAAAAGAAATTAAGCAAGCCCTGCTACCGTGCAGATGGAAAACATAAATAAAGAAAACCACTCAAGATAAGTGTAAAAAAAAAACTTGCATGTTCCATTTAATTTCACGATTACGTTTAAAATAAATAACAATCAACAAAAAGAAAAAGAAAAAAAATCACCCAAATCTAAGTAGGTGATGTGTTAGTTTAATTCTTGGGCTGGAATAACATTTCAGGGTAATGGGATTTTTCCCCCCTTCTAGTTGCTGCTAAAAAGTTTAAAGACATTTTAAATTTAGACGTCAAAGACACGTTAGAGCTCTTAGGCAGTAAATGGATCTCTTAGTTATAAGATAACTTCTACTTGACAGGGGAATAAGTGCTAAAATAATTAATAGGCTGAATGGGAGGAATTTCAAGTGTTTGCATGAGCATATATCAGTAAATGTATATATGTGTATATATCCATTATACACACGCGCAGTTACATAATGGAAGACTCTATTAGAGATCATCTGAGGGAAACAACACTGAATTTCAAGATCTCATTATGGGTTTCTTTGTCACTTAGTTAGATCCCCACAACGCGGTATTTTTTTATTAAAAATGGCTATGGCAGCTGGTCTGCACAGGTCTCATCTATCAGCATTAGTCTTTGGGAGTGGGGGGTTGGTGTCTGCGCCCTCGGAGCTGCACGGATATTGCTCAGCTGAGCGCGTTACAAACGGGAGGCTCTTGTCACGTTTATATGAACTAAATGAAAAGTTGGACTGAAATTTTTGCTTCTTCCCTTACCCCCCTGCCCGCTGAGCCTGCAAGTCCCTGAGAAACAGCTCGGCTCCGGGCATTTTGCCCTTCTTTCTTTTCTCCAGCTATCCATCAGGCTGAAGGGCATAAGAGCACCACAGGCAAAAATGCAATGGGTTATTTCTTAACAACGCTTTGCAAAGGATAGGAATAAATGCATATATATAATGCATTTATTATGCACACACACTACGTTAATGAGAAAGAAAGAAAAATGCCATCCCTATCCTAGCTGGGGTTACGTTTACTTATCGGGGAGTAAAAGTCTGGGAGTAAATCAGGGTCGTGGGGGAAGCAAAGCGGGGCCGAGGCTTCCGCGCCGGAGCGCGGAGCGGCGCTGCGGCTTCCGCGGCCTCGGGGCGGCGCTCGCCGGCCAGGCACGGCCGGCCCCGGCCCCGGCCCCGGCCCCTTCCCCTTCCAGCCGCAGGGCAGACATCTCTGCCTGCAGCTTTTGTTTCCCCTGCGAAGGAGAAGGGCAACGTTACAGCGGTTCCTGAGGGAAGGAGGGAAAAGGGAAAGAAAAAAGGCAGGGAGAAAAGGAGAAGGTTGGGAAAATGGGAATTAAGCTTCCTGCCTTAAGAATGGGCGCAAAACTGTTGGCTTTGAAATCCTAACCCTGCTTTCCCGTGGTCATCTCTAAGGCAGGTTATGGACTAGCAGCAGGGCCAAAAGGCTGATCTTAGGAATCTCCTAAAACCAAGGGAAATGGAATGGAATTGTACCTTTATGAGAAACACTTGCCCTGTTTTTCCCAGAGAGAAACCACTTGATATGGCTGAGAAATTTCAGTGAGACTAACACCGAGGGCTGTGCATCTCAATGCGGCACATTTTCACATTAACCCTAAAACGAGAGCAAAGAGGTGCCCTATCAGGCACTATGCCAAACCTCACTGTCCCTGATGGTGAGAGATGGAGCACGGAGGAGTGAGGCCATGAGCTTCACCTGCCCCAAGCACCATATGCCTCCTAAAGCATGGGCTAAAAAAAGCCAAGAGCAGGCCTGGTTGATCAAGCTCCCTTTGCCTATGCCTTGCTAGTGCTTGGAGGCTCAGAGATCTGTCCCGATGGGGAAAGGAGGTGGGGAGAACGGGAAAATAGAGCCCCAGCTACTTGTTGCTGCATAAAAGACATTTTCCCCCCAGGGGAAGCGGACGCGGCAGACCCGAGGGACGTGGAACAGAAGCCCGGCAGCCACTCCTCTGCTGGGCCTCCTGCCCACCCCGTCGGGGCTGGGGAGGGAAAGCTTTGCCGCAGACCTGCCTTTTTCTGTACCCACAACCCCTCCTTCCCCTCGCCCCCGATTATTCCCCACCTTCCCGAGCACTTTCTCCTTCTTTTCACCTTCCGAATATTCTCCTCGGTGCACAGCCACCCAGACTCTACCTGATCTCAAAGGGAGTGGCAGCCAGTTATTTTATGGATTAAAACAGTATTTATGGGGATCCATTAGTCCTGTACACAATACTCAACTTCTATTCCCTGCCAATCCCGGGATGTCCCACAGACCCGCGTGTCCCCGTCCCGTCTCGCTGGCATCCACCTTCCGAAAACTGCAACGTCCCAGGGTTAAGGGTGGAATACAGGCTGAAATGATTACCTTTGCTGATGCAAAACTCCGATAAGTAGAAATAAAAACAGTTAAAAGGATGGGATAGGGGAGTCCCTTCGCAGCTAAGGGGGAGGCTCATCCTCCCCTCTCTGTTTTCTTGCAGCGTGACCTAGAAGAGCAGACGGCGCTGGGCAGCAAAGCAAAAACGCACCTCCGAGGAGAGTCAACACGTGAGCGCTTCCCGGAGCACCTAAACTCCCCTTCGGGGGTCCCGAGGTCCCCAAGTTTCCTCTGCCGGCTCCTGGGCACCTTTTAGGACAACACGTGGAGACCTAGGAGGCAGCCGGGACTGAGCGGTCCGGAGCCTGCTCGGAAACGCGCTGCAGGACCGAAGCAGCTACTGCCCCGTGCAGGGCCTTCGAAAAAATTAACTTATCTCCATAAACACCGCAGAACTTCGGCAAGAGCCCCGCGAAGGGCTTTCCTTAATGATCAATAAGCTATTTTGGCAGAAAGAGTCAAGGAAAACCTAAAACCTTGAAAAGAAAAAAAGATTTAGTAGTAGGTTCAGAATAGTAAGGTGCGTCGCAGGAGCTGTCATTAAATAAAATTATCAAAACATTTTAAACTTATAATCGGACAAGGAGTCGATCTGTAAAGCATAATTAATTTGCCTGCTTTCTACTTCCTAATTTCTCATTTCTCCAAGGTCCTTATTCTTCCTCGAGTTCTCCATATGCATGTAGGGAAAAAAAAGTGAATATCTTTGTTTCAGTCATTTTCAGGAGGATATCTTAAAATAATTATTTCAGTTGTTACATTTCAGGCTATTTTGTACTAGGTTTAAAAGTTCTCTGGAGTTTTCCTTTGAGGGAAAAAAAAAAGGCTAAGGCTGATAAATATTCTCTGTGAATGAACAACATAGAAACGCATTCGGCCCCGTGCTTGCCTTTAAACGAAACACTCCATTTGTTCCCAGTCCATTTATTTGTTGGGAAATTCAGTTAAGACGAGATAGCTTCAATCATTTATGTAAGCCCTCGGTCCCGCAGCCTTTAATAGGTTTCTTCTCTGCTTTTCCGCACTGTTATTAGAAATACAGAAAGCAGGAGAGAGCCAGGAAATTAAATTTAAAGGTACCTCATTATGGAACAACCGTTTTCCTATCTCTCCCATCTCTGCAGACGGAGGCAGTTTTATACACATGGAGAGAAACACATGGCGACATAAAAGACAAAGTTCTTCCTCACTAAGTGGACTTGGCAGTCCTGTTGAAATGACCTTTTAGTTTCAAGTATAGCAAACAGCCTTGTCCCCATTAAAACGGCAGGCTTTAAATAGTCAACAAAAATGAAAAGAGGAGAAAGAAAAAGGAAAAAGAAAATAGAGAAAAGAAACCAGGAAAAAATATGGGGAAAAAAAAAAAAAAAAGAAAGAAAAAAAAGATCCCACGACAATCGAAAAACTGACTATAATTGTAAGAGAGGATAGGAGAGGTAAACTATGTCCTTACGAGAGGAAACCACCCCGCTAATTTGGGGATTTTTTTCGAGGTTTTTTCCTCAGCTTCAATTTGTGCAATGTGGCTGGAGCCCTGAATAGGCCACATTGAATTTCCAATCCGTTCCTGAGTTCATCGTCAGTGGTTCTAGCCAAATAAATAAATAAAGTCGATGATGAAGAGTCTGAACAAGAGTTAAAAAAAAATCCATAACGGAAACGGGTGTAGAGAAGGAAAAAATATTAGGGAAAAAAAAAAAAAGAGAAAAGAGAAAGAAAAAAAGAAAAAGAAAAAAGCGCCTCTGATCCATGCTTTCAAAGAGAGCTGGAGACCGAGCATGAAATCACCATGAGGAAAGAAAAAAAAAAAAAAAAAAAAAGGACT
>JAVCKT010098748.1:0-10478 GCA_032273925.1 Rhynchotus rufescens | reverse complement strand
TTCAATACACAGAGCAATGTGTACTGTATCAGAACAATTGCGCTCTGCAAAGAATTTGTAAAGACAGCGACTGGCATTTATTCTTCCATAAGATAAAGGCTCTCTCATATCTTACAGAAATATTGGCAGAGATTAAATAAATCCAGACAGGGCAAGCATCTACCAGGGCTCTTCTGTATCAGAGTTCCCATTTGCAAGACACAAAGAATACAGTTCATTTTTGTCAATGATTTGACTCATTATAGGCTACAAGTCCAGTCCAAAAAAAAAGAAAATAAATCAGTACTATACATACATAAAGACAGCAAGAAATGCTGGACGCGTTGGAAAAATTGTTCTCTTTGGCTGTTCTTACTAAGTGGCAGATACGCAGTTTGCTCTCTGCAGGGAAATAAATGTAGGAACTGTCTAATTTCAAAAACAAACCTTCAAATTCATTTTTAGGAATTTTAGACGTAGATCAAGCAGTCATTCAAATTAGCTGAGAGGTCACTGCATTCTCCCTAGTCTTTGTAGATCCTTGTTTCCTTTTTAATAGCCCTTTTCATGACTTCAAGTACTTGCGGTTAACAGTATACATTAACTTTATAGTATTATATATACTTACATATGTATATATGTCAAAACTCATTAATATGAAAAATCAAATTATGCAAATAAGCAATTGCCTACAAACTACCAGAAAAGCGGCCAATTACAAGTTACAGTACTGTACTAGAATAATTTGTTAAAGCAGAACAGCATCTACACTAAGTAAAACTAGTTCTGAATTGCTTTGAAGATCAAGTCTTACCCATTTCTTTCTAAGAGTTAGGTATGATCGATATTCTTATGTGTTTGTTGTTACAGTAACACCCCACAGCCTCCTTTCTGTCGCTGTGCATTCACATAAATATAAGTGTCTTCAAAGACTCTTCACTTCCACTATTTCAGGTTTGCAAAGCTTTGACAAGCAACAAAGTTTGCTCCTCTAAATTCAATGAACTTCACTCTGGCTAACTGGAAATCCTAACAGCATTTTGCCTTATGTGAAACATGGAAAGGGGATCAAGCGTTTCTGACCAGGGTGAGCCGTGCCCTGAGCAAGCCTCGATTCCTGCCGTCCTGGACTGACCTGACGTGCAGCCAGGGCTCTCTAAGCCACTCCATTCCCAGCCTCTAATCAGTAGTCCTCTGGCATCCACATTACATGACATACACTTCTCAGATTGTTGCTTCAAATACCTGACCAAAGCACTTGCGTAAGCTCCAAGTAAGTTAAATTAACCTCCACCACGTGTCTGGTTAGGCAAGTTAAAATCACAGAATCACAGAATGGTTAAGGTTGGAAGGGACCTGTAGAGATCATGAGGTCCAACCCCCTGCTCAAGCAGGGACACCTAGAGCATGGGGCACAGGGCAAGTGCTAGGCTCTCCCACACCGTGTTGTTTGTTTTTCTGAACTTCTTTCCCCCTCAGCCATTAACTGGTATCACCTCAGGCCAGACTCTCTGCACTGGCTCGCGCTGAGGGACAGAGCTGAGGCAGCTCTCACCACCTTGCACTCTTCCCTGGCAATGGCACGTACAAGGGAGCCGGCCCCGGCTCCCATCTTGCAGCAGCCACAACTTCACTCAAATAAGGAAAAGAGAACACGCTACATGGAGCTTTATTAAAGTACATGCCCAAAGTGACACGCTGCCTTAGGGCAGAAGCGCGGTCTGAGCGCCCAGGCGCAACCCTGCACGTTACCTGCGGCGCGCGTAGATCCGGAGCGGGGGCGACGGTGGGGACTGAAGAGGGAAAGCACAAACACTATTTGTATTGCGCGAGAACACGAAGGCCCGGGAATCTGTCATGAAAGACACTGTATAAATACATTTAATGATAGCTTTCAAGCTGCTGCTACTGATGTCTTCCAGCTACTCTAAGAACTATTACATGAAAGGAACACTATTTAAATTAAGAATTTCACGCCTTCCCCACACTTTCGGGGCCAAAAGGTATTTCAGATGTTCTCGGTACACGGAGGTGGCAGTGAGCAGCTTCTCGGCTGCTTTCCAGCACTTCCCAAGGCAGAAGCCAGGCAGCTGTGTGCATGAAGAGAGGCGGGAAGCAGCAGAGCGGGTGGCTGCAGACACGCACGAGGGCACGCACGGAGCACGTGGACAGAGAAGCAAGTCAGCACAAACAGCCCCAGCATCTGCCCCTTACTCATCAGCCTGTTCTCACTTCCCCTCCTGGAGGGCCTATCTGAGCTGGCTTCCACTTTCACAGCTCCAAGCCTCCCGACTTCCCCAAATCAGCCCCGCTGACTTCTTCTTGTCAGCTGCTCCCAGCGGTGCCCTGTTGCGTGGCCTGCAGGAGCTTCTTGAAGAGGAGGGCAGAAGGTGAGGATGGTAGAGCCCCATTAAGCAAGGAAGAGAGGTTAAACAGGGTCTGGGCTGAGCTGCCTAGTTTAGGCCGCGCAGGGCAACAGGCAGCATGGAGCCTCTGCACTGAGAGTACCTGGATTCCCATTTGGCCAGTGCCAGTCACTTCCCCCGCTCCCTGAGAAGGGGAAGTGACATCTCCTTTTCACTGTGAAGTGTTCTGTCACGCGCTGAGGGAAGGCCCCGCTGCCAAGCCGCAGCCAGCGAGGCAGGCGCTGCTCCGGCAGTGTCCGTCAGCCCCGCTGGGCCACCAGGAGCCACCGCGGCAGCGCTGCCGGCAGCCGCTTCCCAGGCCCTCCCGCACCCACCCCATGGCCCTTCCTCACCCACACCGCCCCAGGGCCATATCCCACCGCCGCAGGGGCCTCCCCTCCTGCTGCTTCTCCCCAAACCAGCAACTCGACTTCGTCGCATTGGTCCCAGCTGGTATATCCAAAACACGTGCAGGGCACAGCTAGCACCGCGTGGACTGTTTCCCCAGCTGGATCATGGATGCTTTCCTCAACTCATGAGAAAACTTCTACTGAAGTAAAACCTCTACCCTAAAATAGCAATGGGCCTTTTCCGCGTTCATGTGATGCATCAGGAATAAGTTAGGCAGAGTGTTGCTCAAAGCCAGCAGAATCTTTACTGCAGGGAGCAACTCTTAAAAGTACCTGGGGCAGCTAACAGGATATCTGTACAAACCCTGGACTTCTGCACTAGCAGGAGAATAAGATGCAAGCACCTGAGTGAGCGCATGTGAGAAATGAGCAGTTTAAAAAAGGCAAATCAAATGCTATCCTACAACTACTACTCCCTTTAAAACAGTTGTTTTAGCATTTAAAGAAATGCTTTTTAGATTTACTGTGCCAAATCTAGAAGCAATTGCAAGTATTACTGTCAGACAAAATGCTTCGGTCTTGCTTTACGTGACAACCTCAATTCAGCATTAGAGAAACTACCAAAATCTACAGATCCAATAGAAATATCAGTAACAATAAAAAAAAATAAAAAAAAGCATTTCAGAAGTATCTTAGGATAACTGGGCATTTTCCAGGGAAATCTTAGGCAGGAAAATATCGCCCTGGGGCATATATTACCCACAAGGGAGTTCCTGAACTTAAGATTTCCTGTATAAGCAGGACACTTTCTTTTAAGGAAGGCATACTCACATAGAGTTTTCCAATAAAAGTGTGATTTAAAAGGAAATCCCACATTGCCAGGCTAGCAATTTACTCACTATAAACTGTAATCTGGTTATAAAACCATCCTTTTTAAGCAGTGACAGAAAAGTCTCATTTGCACGAGTCCAGAGCATGGCACAGCTAATTGAAGCAATTGCAGTTTCACCCTGGAAGTCAACAAGGAGTGTCCCCTCCTCCCCGAGTGACAGCTCCCAGCGTGACTGACAGAAACGGGGAGTCCCAGGGGTTAGCTTTGTTTAGGTGCTGGGGATCTGTCTGTTTATCACCAAGTCTGCTTTGCCTGGCAAGGCTTTCTGGTTCCAAACCTTGAAGCTTGCATGCTGGAAATAGATGCTAACTTGATAGTGCCACTTTTATTGCAGAAAATGTTTTTGAACACCACAACCCCACCCCCGACCAGATTACTGCCTCTTCACACTGAATAACATTTGTCACAGCAAACTAACGTAATGATGATTTATTCATGCACTTAGACACTGCCACACTCAGCAGCTTGAGAACTGAGGCCACTCTCCTTGGACTACTTAAAAAAAACCACGTATCAATAGCTCGCAAATGCATTGTGTTTAATGTGCCATGGCAAAGTCAGCTGGCAAACCCCTACACCCTGAGCAAGTCTTGCCCCTGTGGCAATGCCAGAAGAATAGCAAAGAATATTCATCCTTTTTTTGGTAACATAACAGCGTAAGACAAATTAATGGTCCGTCCTCAATCCAAATGTTATTGCATTTTTAACTGCTTTTGACATTGAAGAGGAAAAATGAACCTACTGTTAACTAGAGTAACAATGTATGTTATTTTTGCCATTAAATAACAGTCCTAAAACTGAAGAATGTGGAGAATACCTTTCAAGAACTTACACGGCATCTTGTTGAAATACGTAAAAGGCTGAAAAAGTAAAATCAAAACAAGACAAAAAACATGAATTTTATTGAATTATTCCCATCTTCTTTGCATTTATTTTGAGAAATAAAGAACCTATATTTTCACTGCAATAAGTGCAACTAGGCTTTATGTTGATTTGCTATAGAAATACATTTCCTCATCTCTCTGTATCTCTTCCTAAGAGACATGCATTAGGATACATGGGCTAAACCTCACATATCCTCAACACACAGTTAATGAAAGTCTTTGGAGAGCTCTGATGCTTTAACAAATATCTGCTGCTGGTATATCAGGAAGATCTGGTTGGCTGTAATCTTAGCTCAACATTACTGCCCTAAACCTGTAGTGCTGTACGGCCAGCACAGATCAATCCTCTACTTGGCAACACCTTCTATATACTATAGTATTAAAAATATATATATTTTTTCCTATGTCAGACTACAAATCAACTGAGAGAAGGGAATCTGCACATACAGCCAGCAGGAAAGAGTTCAAAGGGATGACGTTTTCCTTTCTGATGTTTAGAACATGCAATTATCATACAATATTTTGCCACTCCAAGGAGAAACCATGTCAATGGAGACACACCAGAAGTCTTCTTCTGTAACATGATGCTAAGTCCAACATTTTTGCATTTAGTTTTGAACATTCAAGACCAGCATGTTAAAAAGGCATTCTGAAATAGTTTCAATTCATTTTCTTTGATTTCATTGCCCTTTCTAGTATCCTGAAAGCAGATTAAGTAGACCCTGACTGCTCCAAGTCAGATTGAGTTATGAAGTAATGGGTAGCTGGTTTTTGTTTGTTTTCAGTAGTGCTGTAGCTGACTCTTTTGCAAAGGAGGGGCACAGAAGAAGGAAGTAATTAGAGCAGAGGGACATTAGTTGCTTCCAAAGGCCATCTTTTTCTTCAAACACTGGTAAGTGCTGGCATGCAACCTTCTTAGCAGGCAAGTGGAAATCCCTGTTTCAGCATTGACAAGTCCCGCAGATCAGTCTACAGGGAGCAGAGCTGAGGAGCAAAGCTACATCCGTCCCCACTTCTCTTGCGAGTGCAGCTGCCCCATATTCCACACACATGCAGAGCCACTGGCTGCCCAGGGCACTTGCCTCCCCTACCTGAACAACTAGTACTGGACAGTTGGGGTTGTCATCTTTTAAATGTTGTTGTTCATGCTGTGGTTCTCTCTTAAAAGACGCTGATTCTTGCAACTATTAATGAATACAGTTGAAGAGAAAATGCAAGCAGAGGTTGCCTTTCTCTGGCCATCTGCAGAGATCCTGCAGCTCCTCCATCCCACACAACTGCCACCTCCTCGGGGAGCCTTTCCTGCCTTTTCTCGTTGAGCTGCAAAGCAGCGCACACTGCAGAGGGGCATCATTACGTGAGGTTCCCCAGGGTTCACCCAGACCAGCTCCCTCTGAGCAGATGCCAGCAGCAGCAGCTCAGAAGAGCTGATGTGGCACAGGGATTCCCTGAGTACAGGCAGCAGGCAGTTTTGGAGCAATGATGTTGTTAAATTTGCCCAGTACTTCTTCAGCCTCGTACGAGGGTGTTCATACAGTAGCCACTCCAATTGCACTTGTCTTTTTGGAGCAAGGGGGTGTGCAATACTCACAATTCCCACAGGCAAAATGTGTAAAATTCAGTGCAAAATCGTCCTAGGTAACTCCTTGGTAAGATTATATACACACATCTGGTCATTGCAAAGGCTAAGAAAATGCATAAACTAATGCAGTTAGATGAAGCCAGACCTAGGTGCCTATAAGGCCTTCTGTGTCTTCAAACAGCAGCCCTTCCTTTCCTCTTTTTAGCAAGAACAAAGGGGCACTGCTCCAGGTGGGCCGTGGGCTCACGGACACGGACGGGTGTCCACATAAGGCTTCCCCAGAGCAGCCCTCAAAGCAGCGAGCCAAGCAAGTGCAGACACATCTGGTTTGTCCGCACAGTCAATGCTTGAGATCAGTATAACATACAAAAAAAAAGGCTATTTGCATTTGCACTGGTACCAGAAGTAGCTTTTAAGATTTTTATAGTTTGTAAACTCACTCTCGGTATCTGCCTGCATTCAAGTCACTGTATCATGGTTATATATGAACAAAAATAAATTAAAAAATAAATAAATAAATGAGAGATGTGTAAGAAATTACCAATAGCAGTGTTTAAATGGTGAGATGCCAAACCCTTTTTCTTTGTCAGAATCCAGTCACAGAAGCAGCTCCAACACCTGGGTTATATCAGATAACAGCACAGAGCCTGCACTGCAACCCGGGCAGCAAGGTCCCTCACACGGACATTGCCAGAGAGCCAGCTGGTGGCTGAGGTGGGAATGTAACTTATGACTGCAGGCTCTGTTGGGCACTCCAACCACTGTGGGCTCCTGGTTTTCCATGTATGAGTCTATTCCAACATTTACACCAGGATGCTTTTGGCTCTACACACACAGTTTTTAATGTTGACCACATATGAGCAGAGACAAAACATAAGCTGCATGTTTGAGAGCATGAGGAACGCTGCGCCGCCAGGGCACGGTGTCACTGCGATCCCGACACCTCCCCGGGGGTGAGCACAAAGGTTCTGCCTAGAGCACAAGAGCTACAGAGAGACCATTATGGCCTCATAGTCCAAAGTGCATGAAACAGGTACGGCAAGGGGAACCCACATGCAGACGCTGTCATTGTCTTTGCTCTTCTCCAGCAAACCCATGCTTGAATGGCTACTGAAAACTCAAATGACTGCTCTGAAAGAAGTGCAAAGACCTGAGCGATCCAGAGCACAGACCTTGAAGTGATTCAATTTCTTGCTACAAAAGGCCATGCTGCGATGCCAGAAAGTGAACAAACATCCCGCATTTGCAAAGGGAAGGAAAAAACAGAAGCAGGTGGTCAAGCAGCTAAGCTGCCAGAGCACTTGGACAGCAGCCGAGTGGCCTGAATTCAGCCTTCAGTGAGGCCACCAGCATGTCCCCAACACGCAGCTGCATTACTTTAAAAGTAAAGTCATACTTACGATAAGAAAGCAGAAAGCATTTTCAAATACGCACTTATGGTTGCAGAAGTGAATGGCATAGGAGAAGAGAAACTGGAGAGCCCAGTCACCTAGTCATGATGATTCACGAGTGCCAGGGCCGCTCCCAAACGTCGCAAGCGCTCGCTGTCCTCCCGCCGCTAATGCAGCCCCACGGCTCCCACCGCTCACTGTGCAGCGGCCCCTGGGCACCACTGCAGAGAGCTGGTACACAAACATACACACACGTTCACCCTGTCTTTGAAATAAAACTGCCCCTGTTTCCAGAGCACAGCCTACAGGAAAAGAGAGAAACACTCTCCCTTACAGTGTGCGCTGTCAACCACAGTTCAGAGTCAACATATTCATCACGTACTACCTTTCTGAACCAATATATACCTTCCATTTTGCTTAATAAACGGTACTTTTGGTACAGTACAAGTTCTGCCAGTCCCTGGGTTTCCCCAGTCCTGAGCGAGGAGGTGCAGAGGAGGCCCAGGAAGGCTGGTGCTGAGCCTCACGAGCAAAGCGTTTCCACAAGGCTAAGCGAACACGTCACTTCACCAGGATTTGCCTCTGCCACTTGCAAGTTCACCTACTAATGAAATTCAAACTTGACCTCCACAGCAATAGATACTTCTGAAATCCACCAGCCTGGTGAAACAGCATTAAAGACAACGTTGTTTTCCTCATGTATCTCTGCGTCTTTCAGCATCAATCGCTGCCTCGGTCATCTGTAGGTCACATAAGCATCTGGATCCTGAAAGGCAGCTAAATCCTGCCTTTTATTAATGCACTAGCACCTAAACAGCTCCAAGGACAGAATCTAAATATAGCATTATCCCATAAGGTCTTTTAATTCAGATATTTTTCTCAGGTCGCAGTCAAATATGTCTTTTCTCAGCCAAAAGTTTGGCTTCAAGTGACCTTCTGGAAGCGAGAAGTCTATATGCGCAAAAACAGCCCATTTGGAAGGCAGCAAGTCCTTACTTAGTACCACAGCAGGAGCACTTTTGATTAGCCCAAAGCTCATTAGCAACATTCAAGAGTCTCTCAGAGTTCTCTGTAACTAAAACCTGCATGACCTACAAACCACGACAAATACAACTGATTATAGAAAGTTTGAATCTGAGATCCTTATCTAAAACTGCACAGCCAAACAAAATATCATGAAGTACAGACTCAAGTACTTCAAAATTCCATCATCACCTGTGCTTTAATGACATCCACATAGCACTTTAAGAAGTTGCACATATCCTTTCCAAAACACAGCCCTCAACAGTGCATCGTCTAGAAACAGCTGGTTCTGCAGCATCACCTTAATTACAGTCTCTACACCACATAGGTGGGCAGCAGAGGCTAAAAAAAGCCTATCAGGGAGCATATGGAAGGCTCCTCATCCTTTCATACTTTCATTACAGTCATAAATCTCATTCCCTGTCTCTTCCTCACTGCTAGTTTCCTCTCTATCAATTTACTAGAAGCCCTTTTGCGAGTCCCACTTTATGACTAGACACAGTTCACTAAAATATTGAGCTCTTTTCCCTATCACTTACTTAGGCTCCACCATCTCTCAGTAGTCTCTTCTTCCCAAACTTAGTACTAATCATCCTGCATTACTGTTTGCCAAGTCTTTTAACTTCCTAGGTTCATTCCTCTCCAAGATTCCCATCACTTCTGACTGAAGGTCCCACAGCAGCCTTCATTCAATGTTTTAACACATTAAAACACACACACATACACTAAAAACAATGTTTTTGCTCAAGTTACACTGCTTACACTGTTACACTCAGATTACAGAAGTTGACCTTTGTGAGGTCAAGGATATGGAGCTCATAGGAGCTCATATATGACTTCATAACAAATCATACAACATAATCAATACAAAGTCTTTGCATATACTTTCATCAACTGTGAATAATAATTGATGCTTTCCATTCTTCCAGAAAATACTAGTCTGAGTCTCATGTTGTACAGAAAGTGCAGAGAAGATGCTGTAGCCTGGGAGAAGCGTAGTGGCACGGCATGGTGGGCAGGATACAGCTAGAGCTGGGTCTACAGCCTTGCATGGGTGACGCCAAGAGCCAGAGCAACAGTGACTGCCAAGCGCTAGTCACGCACAGGCCACATGGAGGTGGCCTCCATGAAGACGGCTCACTAAGAGCCTGTAAGTTCGTAGAGCCGTGTGTTTAAACGGGAAGGCTGGGCCGCGGATGAGCCGCAGCGCTGTAGGCCACGAGCAGCGCCCCGGCGCCATGCGCCTCAGCATGGCCACGCCCGCGGCCGCCATGCTCCTTCCCCTGCCCTTCCCTTCCCTTCCCTGAGGCAGGCGCCGCAGGCCACGCACTACACACACCCCTCCTCACATTCACTAAACCACCTGCACACAGAATACAGAAGGAGTTGGGTTTTTTTACTAGTTGAGGACAATTTTAACGCCAAGTAACAGGTAAAAAGTTACACTGAAAATACACATTAATAAATCACTGGAAATTAAATCCTCTGCAGAGGAAAGAGTCTACTGTATGAATAAATTCTGTAGTATCTAACCTTGGATCTTAAAAAGTCCTATGTGCCCAAATAGTTTTTCTATTAAATATATATCTGATAGACTAAGCTATTCTTTTCTAAATCACATGGATATTAAGTTGTCTTCAGATTTGTCCTTTCAAACAAGGTATCACCAGTTTTAAGCACTTTCTTTTGCAAAATGAAATTATAGATTCATAACAAGCGATATATATATTTGAAAGCCAAGGTTCATCTAAGCTGTCTTTGGCAAACACACACAAGTCACACACACAAACACTGCCTCATAACAGCAAGTGTCCCTTTCACCAGTTTTATAGATTTTAAAGATTCAGAGAAGACTTCAAGATGTGTGTGTGTGGGGGAAATACTCACATACCAGACACATTCTGTACTTTAAGGCCCTCTTTCAGAGCCCTTCAACCACAAAATCCCAGATTTGAGCCATCCCAATGCATCA
>JAVCKT010098747.1:0-10480 GCA_032273925.1 Rhynchotus rufescens | reverse complement strand
CACTGTGAGGGTGACAGAGCACTGGAACAGGCTGCCCAGGGAGGTTGTGGAGTCTCCTTCTTTGGAGATCTTTAAAATTCACTTGGATGCAGCCCTGTGCCACATGCTCTAGGTGACCCCACTGTGTGTTCCGGGGGATTGGACTAGATGACCTCTGAGGTCCCTTCCAACCTTAAGCATCCTATGATTCTATGAAATCTGTTTAAAATCCTAGACAAGAAAAGTGCTATTAGGTAGCACAGAATTGGTCAAGAGCAACACCAGCATTAATTTTGAGTTTTATCTCCCTTAATAAAACTATTTCTTCTTTGCCATCTAAATAGAGGGAATAATATCAGCAACTCAAGAACTTTAAGAGGCAGGGTGGTTGTTTGGCCTTTTACAGTAGGTGTCAATTGATATGCATCCAAAAGGAGTTTCAAAGGAAGACTTTTTATGTTCAATAAGTATTGCTTCCTTGTAGAGACAGCTGGTCATAAATGACAATAAGCACTATTACGCCTTTCCTCTACTTAGCTTAAGATTTAACAGCAATTTTGCCTCAGACTTAACAGTTTAGATAAGGTCAAAGATTTTATTCACATATATGAACTTGGAGCTGAAAACTTGGTACATTCTGGAATTAAAAAAAAAGGGAAAACACCAAACCAAATGTTCTGAGAGCCTGAGATATTAAAGTGAGAAAAAAATACATGCAGAATTTTATAAACTTCTTTGATTTTAGGAATAAAATATAGTTTTGTAAAGTTCAAGGGGAGGGAAAAAAAAGGCTTTCTTTGAAATAGCTCTTGATAATGCCATGTAATTTTATATGTACTTTCTTCTGAAGGGCAGGCTGCTATACAGAATTTGCTAAGTGAATTTGTCATGCTGTTATAAAAAGAATAATGAAATATATGATAATGGAGATTCTTACCAATTTCACTCTATATTCACAGATATGTTGTTAGACATGCATATAGATATTTCTCTGAATAGTTCTACTAAAATTCTGATTCTTAGTTAATTTTCAATGCAAAGAACAGGTTTTGAGCAGCCTACTTTCATGAAATGTGGGATTTGGAAAGAAAAAGTGGACTGCAATTATAAAATTGTATGAAAAGGAGTAATTTTTAATATCAAACTGCATGGTCTATGTCTAGGGTCCTCTATGCAAGGTTTGCAAGTAATCACTTCATGTGAATTTTTACCAAAGAAATTTTTACCAAGAAAAAGTTACAACTATGGTCTACAAAAGAGCCAAGTGTAACTTGCTCTGTAATGATGTTGAACACTGCACAGTAAATCTTGAGTCTTATAAAAAAGAGTTTTCATAACCCTAATTGCATTTATTTGATCATATAGCTCTTAGTACAGGGACTTCAGAAATCATTTGCATGCTGTCACAAGTTGGTGATTCCTACTCTTCATTCTATAGTTTTTCTGAATTTCCTATTCTGCTATTTTCATAGTGTCTACTAGCACAGGAAAAAAACACTGATCATAAGTCTAAAGGTAGGCGTACACAACAGCCTATGTAAAGCATCTACAGTGATGACACAGGTTAAAGGTGGCTTTCCAAGATGGAAGGAGTATGTTATGCCTACAAGAACTGATTTAAAAATGTATTCTTCTGCCAGCCCAAAGTTATGAAGGACTAAAAAAGTTGAATTTTTTTTTTACCTTCCTTTTGAAAAGAAATTAAAAAAAAAAAAAAAACAGAAAAACTTCAGGCAGATCTTGCCAATCCTTAACTTGAGATTGTAGCTTCACTTATCACTGTAATTCCCTTATGAGTTTTCACAGCTATTGCTTACTGAGATATATGATTTAGCAATCATATATGCGGAATATATTTTAACCATATTGGTCCTCAAGAATATTTGTATCACAGCTGCATACAAATTGCTTATTTTGCAAAATATGCTGTAACACAGTAATGAATATAGTTCATATTATAGTTCATGAGATATTTTCATGAATTACTAAAGCTAGGCTCATTAATTAGCACAGCCCATTTTGTGATGTACCATCTTTCTCTTACTGTTTGTGTTTGACTATCAGCCAGTTTGCAAACATGAGCTGTTTTTATTGGATTACTTAGGTTTTATTTGAAATATTTTGTCTTTCTGATAGGCAATAAGAATAGTACTTGGCTTCTGGACCTGAAATAAGAAGTAATCAATATGTATGAAACATTGTGTTTATTAATAGTTATGGCTTATGATGATGTAAATTCAATATCAGCTTTGCCAAGTTAATTATCTAGCCTTTAAATGCAATCATACTTGTATATCTTGAAGTTAAGATTTGCATGGAATCTTTCAGAACTTTAGAAATCCTAAAGAAAAATAGTGTTTTCCCCTTCCTGTAGGATACAGATCCCAGCATTCATTGAATATTGCAAATTTCATGCATCATTTCTCAAAATAAGAGTCTTTGAATACCTCTATCAATAACACATACAACATATTCTTAGAAAATATTAAAGTTATGTTCTCTACCCAGAGCTGTTTATATGTTTTAATTTATTATTGTCATATTTGGAAGAAATCAGTAAATGGAAGTATCCAATTAAATAATTACTATCTTTTCTTCTTGTTTTTGGCTGCTGTCTGTCTTTGCATATGGGATCCCAAATGCACAATCAAGCTTAAAAATAGCATTATGTGCTACGGTACATTAAGCTGGAAAACCTTTCTGCTTTTTTTCCCCTTAATGCTAGATAAATAACAATTAGGTTCAGCTGAATTCCTGAATTCAAATAAGATTGTCCTTGGAGTTCAGAATATTGATCAGAAAAATCAATATTTCATTTGATGAAGCTGTTAGCCAGTCTAGCAACCTGAAAATATCAGGAAAGCCTGAGCTACACTGCTCATTCCCATTCCTCAATCATGCCCAAATATACTGTCCCTGTCATTTTCTTTTTGAACAGAAACAGTGAACATAAAAGCTCTATGAGCCCTTCCAAGCTAAAAGGGAACTAAATATAGACCAGACTGGCACCCAACTGAGCAGAATCATGTCTCTGATGACACCGCCTCCACTGACTAATGTTTGCTCATTTTGAGGGGAAGGGAAGGGAAGGAAAGGGAAGACAAAAAAAAAAAAAAAAAAAAAAAGGGAAAGCAAAAGGGATAAAGGAAAAAGGGAAAAGGAAAAAAAGGAAAAGGACTGCTGTGTGTTTCGACAATGCAAAATCCAGTACTGTGAAACTACATCTTTTATTCATGTCTGTTCTTTTTCTAGTACTTTATATTAAAGAGCATCAACTGAAGGTGATTATCTACAAACTATTCTCCTGATCTAAACATGGCTACAATTATTAGACTGTAAATGTATCTTTCTTCCGAGGATAACCAAAAGTTTTAAGTTAATATTGTATATACCACTTTTAATGTCCTCTCTGTTCTGTGAGGAATTCAGGTAGGACAATCATACTCATTTGATATAGACCATCAAACAACTATTCAGACATTACCACTCATCCTTAGTTGTGAATGGTTAACTCTTATTTAAAATGAGCCTGAACATGAGAGTTAAAAAAGAAAATGCTTTGATTTCCCCTTCATTCTTGCATTTCAAACTTTATTTTTATTGAGAATTTAGAGATTTTTTAATGAGAATTTAATGAGAATTTTTAATGAGAATAATATTAGCAGATGAAAATAACATATGTATATAGTAAAAGTACCCAGCTTATCCAACATGTCCTAAATTACTGATGTCTGATTTGTCTATGTTTATCAAGCACTGGTGTGCTCAGAGAGATTACCTACATGGGTGGGGAGAGGTAAGGCAGCATTTCCTAGTGCTGTCCCACCTGTCCCTAGTGCTGTATGACTCTCTGCAAAAAGTTTCTATGGAAGTACCCAAAACAGTTCTCTGCATCTGTGCTGCTACAGATTCCCTTTTTTCCTTCCCTTCAATCGTTTTCTGAAAGATAGCAGAAAGATGTCATCTCTACTTGCAGGAGGTGAATAACATTTAGTGGATATAGCCCATGGTAGAAATAACTGCTGCTTTGCTTTATTTCAATTTCACACAACAGCATAAAAATTTCATGTCAGACATGCTAACTCAAATTCTTTCTTTTCCTCAATATAATAGTTATTTGTTTCCATTTGGAAAGCATGGTGTCCAAAATCTAACGGTCCACTATTGTTTGGAGTCACTTTTTGGGGCTCCTGCAGTTGGGGCAAGAAGCACCAGCTGAGAGTTGCCATGAAAAATATAGAAAAGGAAACTGAAAAATAGGCTTTTGTAAGAAAACTTTTATTTGACCTTTTATCAGAGCAAAATATCAGCAATTCATATTCTGGTTTTCTGTGACACTTCCATTCAAGAAAGATTTGATATTTCAGAGACAATTCATTTACAATAAGGCAAAAAGTTACATAACAGAAAAACTAAGAAATGTTTCTTTCTGAGTGTTGTTATTCACACCTCTACAAATATGGGAGATAATTGCATGGAACCATTTAGGATTGTATTTCTTTGCTGACTTTTTTTTTTCCTTAAAGACAATGGAGAGGATGGTGATATAAACACCTAACAGGAGGCTGTGAGATTTCTTTGGGGAAATCAAACTGTGCAATATGTATTGTATGATTTTTGTAGAGATAAGGACAAACTAGTTACATTATCTAAAACTGATGCTGAGAAAAAGATGATATGAGAGGGAAAGAAAAGGAAAGGAAAAGAATTTTCTTTCCTTCCCAGGGAAGAAAGATTAAAACTGGTATCTAAGGTATGTGCTTTAAATTCTAGTGCTCTGTGATTTTGGGATAAAGGCTAGTGCAAGAAGGAAAACTGAATAGTTGAAAAACAAAACAAAAAAACCCACTTACTGATGTGAGACTTGAACCACTCAATGATCGTATCCACTGCCTACATTTGAATTTAAATGCAAACAAGGATATTTAGCATAGCCTCCTGTACACGTTTACTATCATAATGAAAGTGTTTGAACATTTTGTTTTGGAGAAAACAAACAAGTAAGCAAATTCTTGTTTTAGAGAGATAGAACAGTGTTTTTCTGGGAGCCCATTCTTTTCCCTGCTCTTCCTCTCATTGGACTGGAAAATCCAGTTGTATGCATTTGATGCTCAGTTCTAATCTCAGACATGCAGACCTTTCAAAACGCAAGTAGCTGGTCTGAAAATCTTCTTCAGCCCTTGCAATCACTTGTTTTAGGTACTGTACAACATTTTTAAGGTGACTATAATAGAACTCTCAGAGCTTTAAGTCCACAGCATCAAAAGGCAAAAATATCTGAGATCATGCGAGACACATATATTATATTTCAGAGATATTATTTGAAATAATAATTATTATAATATATAGCATATAATATAGATTATAATAAATGCCATAACTGTTCAGGTAAATTGAAGTGCTAAGTGGATAATGAGTGATATTGTTAGTATTATTTTTTGCAAGATTAGGCCTTAAACATTTGAATTCTCCATAGCTTTCTTCTTACTATTCCTGCAACAGCTACAGAATGTACATTGATAGGTAGGGAAACGTTAACTTCATTTAATTAACACAGGTATTATGGTATTTAATCTATCAAGAAACAGCCCATGTTTTACTAGGTGGGGAACAATTAATAAGAAATATCTAAATAATAGTATAATTTCATTATAAAGCCTGCTAGTTAGAGCTGAGTAGTATTTAAATTATTAATACTTGGTCTAAATTGCATAGCCCTCCAGAAAAACATACTTTGATTTGCTAACTAATTGAATATTCATTCTGAATGGCAGCCCTGAAGCTGTATTTTTTTTAGTTGATTCATTGAAAAATAAAAACAATCTACGTTACTTTTTTTTCCCCTCACTGTCTAAGTGAAGAGAAAACATATAGAATGAACCATCTTAACTGGATAATATGAATAAAGAAAGAAAATGACTATAGTTAACCACGTATTTGTAGGTGTCTAAATTGACAAGACTAATAGTTGCTTTTTGTAAATTTTTATGTAAACTTACAAAACTTATGACAATTTGTATGTTGTGCAACTGATTTTCTGTTGTTTTGCTGTTATTCTTACCTCCTTTATTGCTCAATAAGACAAAAAGAATACAAACAGTTGCAGAAAAAAAAAAGAATTTGCTCTTCTTTGCCTATTTCAAGGAAAAGAGGAAACTATTAACAGGAAAGTATGATTTGAGGGGAAACAAAAGCTTTTTGTGGTAATACCTATATTAAAGCCTGCTAAGAATTGTGCACTGAATGAGAAGAGAAACTGCCCTCCCACAGTTTGTGTGTGCATGGCTTAGTCATCACTTGCCTAGCTTCAAGCAGTCTGTTATCCCTAATTTAATCATAACTGATGCAGCAAAAGAAAAGATGGTTACCTAATGATACTTCTCCTGTATATTTCAGATCATCAAGTTTGCTGTACCTTTATGTTCTCTAGACAGTATGTTCAGGAATAATAGGCTTCTAAAAAATGTCACCCAAGTGTCTAGGTAGGTGACATGAATTAGAATCTCTGCTTATATCTGAATTAATTTTTGTCTTAAAATAATCTGTAAGACTTTGTAGGACAGGGAAAATGTTTCCCTTTCCAAATCCCAATAAACCTCCAAATGTATCAGTTTTATTGATGTAGTTCTAAAGGAGCTAAATAGATGGACAAAAGACACATAGTGAAATGCAGGCACTAGAGCACAGTAAGGCACCCCTAGCGCCCAGGCGGCGCCGATGCATCGGAGGCAGCACCAGCAGGGAGAGCAACCCAACCCATGCGCCTATGAGAGCAGCCCTCAGGGAGCATGGAAGCCAGAGCATGGTCCGTCAGCTGAAGCAGGAAAGGCGTGCAGCAGTGAGCTCCCGGGAGTACCCACTATGGCAATTACTCGTTAGAAGACTGTGTCAGCACTTGCTAAAAAGAAGACGAGGAACCAGACTGACCAACCCATAAAGCACACAGCCGTCCAGGTGTCAGGCTGCAGGGAGTGACAAAGCTTGACACTTCTTTTGGATAGCTGCAGGGATAGCAACTGTGCAAGATGTAAGCAGGTTGAAGATCTGCTCAGCATAGCAGCAGAACTACAAAAGGTGGTCGAAAAGCTGAGGTGTATGTCAGAGTGGAAAATAGACAGTGGGGGCAGGCTCTGATCCCCCCCAAAATGTGAACGGGCACCAGGAAGTCCCTAGCACCAAAAAAATATGGATTCCATCCCTCAGCCAACGCAAGAGAAAAGGAATCAGGATGGCAATGAATGGAAAAAAAAGGTCCAGGCTCAAGATGGAAGGAGAAATCCTTCTTCTACCATCTCACTCTCCCACATACCTCTATCCAACAAGAACAGGGCAATCTATGGACAGTGAAGGTGAGAATCCCTCTTCTCCAAAAGTATTAATGATGTCAGAAAGGCCAACCTCCCATATTGTGACCACTGACAGGAGGGAAAAGAAGGTGAGTTATAGTCATGAGAAATCCCTCAATAAAAGGAACAGAGGCTCCGATATGTATAAGGCACCCACCTCTAAGGGAAAACTGCTGCTTTCCTGGGGCCTGGGTCCAGGAAATTTCCTAGTCTGACGCACAGACCATTTCTGGTCCCACATGTAGGTGGAGAGGAAGTGGCAATGTGTAGCCCAAGGGCAATTAAAAGGGATTTTTGTGAAATGGGTTGGAAGATCAGTACCTCAGGCGTGCTAGTCATCTTTTCTTCCATTCTCCCTGGTGTTAGCACCAATATAGAAAGAAACAAGGGCATACAGTTTGCAGGTGGTTCTGTGACTGGGGTCGTCGCCACCACTTTGCTTTTTTTGGCAATAGGAAGCCTTACATGATACCAAACATGCTGACATTGGATGGGATTAATCTTTCCCAAAGGTGGACAAGGATCATTGGCGATGAGCTAGTAGGGTTCATTGATAAAGCTTTAAACTACTTTTGATGAAGGAGAAGAGTATTATCAGGGAAGCTGGTGATAAGTTAGGGGATGACCTAGCATTCCACTCACACCAGGCTAACTTCAGAACCAACGAAGAATGGCCAAAATCTGGAGATGGAGAATAGCAAAAAGGGAGAACTACTGAAGGTTCACATATTCAAGTTACAGCTGCCCCAGCTAGAATGAGAGGCACATTGGGAGTCCAATTCAATTGCCTCTATGTAAATGTACACAGCCTGGGGAATAAACAAGGGGAACTGGAGATGTGTGTATGCCATTGCAGAGCCATGGTCTCATTGCAATTATTGAGACATGGTGGGTCAGCTCTCCTGCCTGGAATGTGGCCATGGATGGCTTTAGGCTTTCTAGGAAGGACAAGCCAAGAAGACAAAATGGTAGAGTTGCTCTTTACATGAGACAGCAACTGCAGTGTTGCTGAGAGCTCAGTATAGGGGAGAACAAAGTGCTAGTTGAGAGCCTGTGGGTTAGGATTAAAGCGCAGGCCAACAAGGATGACACTGCGGTGGTGATCAGGAAGAGGAAGTGGATGAAGCCTTCTGCAGGCTGCTGCAAGAAGCCTCACAATCACAGGTCTTGGTCCTTATGGGGGACTTCAACCACCCTGATGTCTGCTGGGATGACTACACAGCTAAGAACAGAAAGTCCAGGAGGTTCTTGCAGAATATTGCAGATGATAGATAACTTCTTGCTGCAGGTCATGAGCCAATGAGAAGGGCTGGACCTGCTACTAAAAAACAGAGATAGTCTAGTTGGAAATGTGAGATTTGAGCCCCATCTTGGCTGCAGTGATCATGAGATGTTGGAATTCACTATCCTGTGAGGAGAAAGCTGGGCAAAAAGTAGGATTGCCACTTTGACCTCTTCAGAATGCTCCTTGAAGGAATCCTCTGGGCTAGAGCCCTAGAAGGAAAGAGGGTCTAGAATTATCCTGCAGTTCTGGTCTTCCCAGTAAAATAGAGATGTAAAACTTCTAGAGAGCATCCAGCATACAGCAACAAAGATGATTAAGAGATTCAAACATCTATCCTATGAGGAAAGACTAAGATGGCTGGACCTGTTTAGCCTGGAGAAGACTGAAAAGGGATCTTATCACCATGTACAAATACCTCAGGGGAGAATGTAAAGAGGATGAGGCCAAAATCTTCTTGGTGATGGCCAATGTTAGGACAAGAGGTAATGAGTAGAAATTGAAACACAGAAAGTTCCATCTCCATATGAAGAACTGCTTTGTTGTTAGGGTGATGGAGCACTGGAACAGGCTGCCCAGAGAGTCTGTGGAGTCTCCTTCTCTGAAGACTTTCTAAACCTGCCTGGATGCCACCCTGTGCCATATGCTCTAGATGTCCCTGCTTGAGCAGGGCAGGTTGGACTAGATGATCTCTAGAGATCTCTAGAGATGATCTCCTTCCAACCTCAACCATTCTGTGATGCTGAAAAAATTCAAAATGTTCCTCACTGCAGAGGGCTCTAAATCACTATATGATTTAATACATAGGTTTAGGAACTTTATTAACTAGAAATCCCAGCTCTATGTATGTATGTATGTAAATGTATTTGTTGATCTTGCTTAATAATTAAATCTGTTGGAAAGAAGCATATGCTTCAATATATAGCTCACTGGGTAATACTTGTGTAATAAAGTATATATATAAAATTATATATATATATAAAGTATATATATAAAATTATAATGTGTAATATTTACACATTCTTAGTGAGATGATGTTTGTCTACAGAACAGAAAATGGGGAAATTTCCTAAAAAAATTTTTAAAAAATCCTTACATTTGTCTAAATACTTTTACCCTTTCTAATACGTAATATGAATTGATGAATGGAGGTGGAGGGCAAGGGTGTAGAAAGAGCTCCATTGCAAAAAGTATTTATGTTTTAGGTCAATGGAATATAAATTTAAATTCACTGTACTTCTAAGAAAAATGAAGTACAAAAAGTACACGAGTCCAAAAAAACAAAATTAATTAATGTAAATGAGAAATAAACACGATCATTTAGAAAACTAAGCTTAAAAATCAGTGCACTTCTGTACCATTTTGTTATGTAAACAATTTCTAGAATTACCTCCTGAGCATTAGAGCATCAGAAAAGGCACCAGTGTTAATGGTTGTCCATGCTCTAGGGTATCTTACTCTGGTCCAGGAAAATCATGATGCATGGTTTTCTTTTTCAAGATGGATTGTTATAACAGAAGGACTTGGAAATAATAATTGAATCCCTGAGATGTTTAGAGTTTGTTGGTTTTAGTTCTGTCAAACTGCACAGTAAATACAGGTCAAACAGTTTTAAGGCAAGTTTTAATTATGAAAAACTTTATACCTATCTGTAAACTGTTTATGGTGCTGGAAAGCACCCAGTCTTACTTTGGAACAAAGCTTTTAATGAATGAATTACAAATGAAAGCTAAGTAAAATGAACAACATTTTTGCTGTAAGGGTAAGTACAGTGAAGTCAGAAAACAGCAGAATTAAGGTGCTCTTTCTTTCTTTCTTTCTTTCTTTCTTTCTTTCTTTCTTTCTTTCTTTCTTTCTTTCTTTCTTTCTTTCT
>JAVCKT010098746.1:0-10482 GCA_032273925.1 Rhynchotus rufescens | reverse complement strand
TTCCTTCCTTCCTTCCTTCCTTCCTTCCTCATTCATTCATTCATTCATTTGTTTGTTTGTTTGTTTTCAGCAAGGGAGTTACAGTTAAGGACAATTTTTCAAGATGATGTTTCACTGACTATGATGTCTTTATCAGCAATGTGGTACCTTACAGATGACCAAATCCCTCCTAAGACTTCTTGTATTTTTTAAGATTCCTATGAACATTTCTGGATTAGGGCATGCCTTAAGGGACCTAAAGGCTCAGTTTTTTTCTCTGCTTGTGGAGATTCAAAGATATATATATAAACTTTATAGGCTATTTGTCTATTTCTTTTTGCTGCTTTCACTACAGTTCTCAGGTTCAGTATTAATGTTCTCAGGTTCAACTTGTTGTATTCAAGCACAGTCATACAGAAATTGAAATCAATGTTTCTTTGTAATATTCCACTTCAGACGTCAAGTCCCTGATGGAAAGTGATAGTCTAACTCTTGGACATTAAAATTAAGCTTTTTCTTCTTGAACTCTACAGAAGCAGTAAAAACTGAATCAGCAAAAAACGACAGTGTAAATGATTGCCTCGCTACAGTGAAAGTAGAGAATCAAGAGGAGAATCAACAACGCAACAAAAGTACAATCTTTGTTACAATATTATGACACAAATTTACTTGATAGAATGATTGTTAGCAATATTGGAATTCTATGTTACACTAAAAATATCATGAAAGATATTTTTAAATTCTGAAAATATTTATATATTCAGAATTAAAATATGCACTGATTTACTGGATGTACACCTTGATAATAATCATTGGAATTACAAAACTGATAAGTTACAGAGAAAATAAATCCAGCACTTCCTATTTGTTTTTTTTCACAACTCTAGCTGTTTTGTGAATCAAATGATACTAGACTGAAATAAAGAAGAGTCTGCTTGTTGATAATATCAAAGAATTTTAGCTGAAGAATGAACATCTACCTCTATACCTTATCTCATACAACCATAGAACTTCCCTAAAATATTTTCTACCAATATTTTCATTAATATTTCTAGTAGAAGTGATTTAAATAGATATGTCTTTTTTTTCTGAATTAGAATATCATTTCAATATATTCAATTACAGCACATATGCTGCCTACTTTGCTAAACTGTAATGTTAATTATTAGCGTGTTTGAAGAATTGAATGAAAAACACACAGAAAACACTGATTAGCTGAAATCAAAACCAGGTGGGTTTCTTACCAACTCACCTTATTTCTGACTACCTGTACAACTTAGAACATGGAAGTCTTGATTAAAGTTAGACCTCCTGTGGTTTTTTGCCTCCTCCAGCACAGCAAGCATCTGAGACTCTCTCAGAAACTGATTTGATTTAGCAATACCAAGGTGTCATATCAAATTCAGAGCAGTTTCAAACCCCACATTCCAGAAATAAATAAGCAAATAGAAAACCCAAACCCCAGACAATCTTATCAGGTATTAAATTTGTGAGTCTTCATTTTTCAGACTGGAATCTGTTACAACTTTTTCTGTTGGGCCAAAAGATTTCTTCATATCTCATTTCTTTTAATTCCTATTCAGACAATGATGAAAGCATTTCTCTTATAATCAGAATATTGGCACCTACATATTATATTCATTGGCATATTTTCCATTAATTTAATCATTCCTCTGGCATTTCAGAGAATGTGATTCATTTTTGGAAATCTTTCTGGAAGTTTGGTACTGTGGTTGAATACAGTAGACAAGTAGAAATGGTCAGATATGTACATAAATGCATAAATACAATATATACACATAGCTTTTGTATTTTTGCTCAAAAATGTCTATTGATAGTACACATCTATATATTATTTGAATCATAATTCTTTGAAGAAAGAACAGCATGAAAGCTGCATGTAGAAATGACATATACAATGCACAGATCCAAGGGAGATTTATGGTTAAACCAGTATTGCATTTGACCTATTTGATATTCATTGTAGAGATAGAAAAAGATAATTTTATCAAGGGTTTGAGATTATAATTATTTGCCTTATAAGTGTCTTCCTACAAAGTCTAAACCTAGTGTTTTATGTGTTTCCTCCAAATGCCAGCAAATGGAGTGAAAATAAATCATAAAATGATTATAATATGGCTGCAGTTTCATCTTTTCCATTCACATGGTCACAAAATTTACAGTCAAGAAAGGACTTTTAGATCACTTCATATGTTACATACTATTATGTTTAATCAAATTACGAGGTGCTGAGGCCAATTCTTTGAGCTTCACTGAAGTACAGGTGGAATCTGGTTACGAATATATTTTGAAAAAGAATCCAAACTGGATTTGAAGACATCAGGCCACTGAGACGACAGTACTTTCTTATAGGTTTGCCCAGTGATTAGCTAAACTCTCTGTGGCAATTTTTTGTCCAATTTCATTCTTCCAGTTTCTAATAGGTCTTTCAGTACATAAAATGGACTTTTAACAGACAACAGTTTCTTCTTCATATGAAGAAATCTATCACCTCATCTCTAAGTCATCTCTCAATCTGCTTTTAGGAATCTAAATGTCTCACTTTCACTACTCTAACTATCTCTTTATCCATAAAATATCTAACTATCTCTTTATCCATAAATAATTTTGAATGTACTTTGGAAACGTGGCTGTCAATTAACAGCACATGCTATTGATTTTTACCTGTGAACGCCATATGAATCTACAGCTGAGAAATTCTACTTGTGTCATCTTTGGTAGTACTGTAGAGATATGTACCACACCAAGATTTCATGTAGATATGATGAAACCTATCATTTATAACAAAAGTTAGAGATTTTCTAAAGTAAATGACAAAGTTGTTACCAGCTTCATGGGGCCAGGTTTCCTACAAGAGGGGAGAAACACATTCAAAGTAACAGGAAAAGAAAGTGGCTAGCTGTAGTGAAATAATATGCACAGCATCTTCACCAAAGTGTGGACATTTTATCAAAAAAAAAAAAAAAAACAGGGAATACTAATTGAAATGTTTTAAACTTTTCTAGCACTATCAAAATCACAGATCTGATTAAAAAGAATTAAGATGTGAGACCTTAGAAGAACGAACAAAACACCCTGTGCAGAAGTTCAATTTTGGAAAAATGGAAAATTGCATGCTAGCAGCATTTCTTTTCTCAAGCATGACTTGTGACTGATAATATATATGTCTACTGCAGGCAGAAGTTGCCATATTTAATTTGGTAGCATTAACTATTTCCTTAAATTTGTTCCTTCATCTTCTCAGACCACAAAGAATTAACTCATTTAGATATACATTGTGGCATCCTTCCCACCAAAGTATCTGTGTTTACAATGTAGATGTTTACTACAAAGCTAGCTATCTAAACTCTTTTAGGCAATGAAGAATAATATCTCCTCTGGAGTGCCATTCATTTCATCCTGCAGTACTGACTAAAACAGGTTGGAGAGATTGCCAATGAAATACCTTGGTGAGTACTAAAACTAACATTCAGGTTATAGATGTCTGATATTAGTGAAATGAATTCCTTCCATATTGATTTATAAATAAGAGATGCCTCAAATCAGACACTGCTTGAGTCACAATTTTTCTTTGAGAGTCATCCCCAAGCATTTTAAGTCATAGGAGGAAATAAAAGAATTTCCTGGGGAAAAGCATGTTTACTTAAAGAGCTATGGTGGAAAAGGAAATCATCAGTCCTCACTGTATTTGAAAGTAAAACCATCCAATCATCTCTAATTTCCTCAAACAGACAATGAATGAAGATAGAAGTGTTACAGTTGTAAAGTGACTTTGGAAAGACAAATTATTGATTGAGAAGCCTTTCTACATTGACAGCCAGTAAGTATTTTCACTCTAGATAGTTTTCAAGAGGGTAGCAGGAAAGCAGGTCTTAGACAACTACTAGCTATAGTAGAACCTTCCCTTAGGATATCATAGAGCAGTGTTATACTCACAAGAAAACACAACAGATATAAGTGCTGTAAAAATCCATTGCATCATGGATTAAGGAGTGATAAAACCGTCTTAATGAAGAAAATCTATAGTTTAGCTACCAAAAGTGTTTATGTTCCTTTCTGTGGCATCTGGAGATGATGTGACTGATTCAAGAACATAATTTCCCTGCATTGGAACAAAGAGTTACTAACTACATTTTCTGTCAGAGTCCAATAATACTTTGGTTTGGAAACAAATAAGTGATGACATTCAACTGTTTTCTAGAAGAAATATGCTGCCTTTTTGCCTATTTATCCAGGCAGTAGAGCAAGGGCAGGCAAGAAAGAAGTTCTTTCTTCATGGAAAGAAGTTGTCTTATGTTCAACAAAGACTGCATTCAAAGGCATCTTTTTTTATGCTGACCCTGAACAAGACAACCAGAATGGTGACCAGTGGTTCTTGGAAAATATCAACAAATTTTTTTGCTGCTCTAAGAGTAATTTGATTTTTTTTTTTTTCTTTAAAAGCCCTGCAGCAATTCCCAGGGAATAATTATAAAACATGCCCTTACTCTATTGTACATGTATCTAGTCCTCCACTATGCTAGAACTGATTGTTAGTTTGGAAAACAGGATTATGAAATGTAAATTAATGGTTGTATCTCCCAAGTTCCTTGGAACACATCATTATAAGGAGGCCCAAAAAACATTTGAATAGTCATAATGGGTGAGATCGAAGATTGACTTAGCCCTGAACTCTGATAGCTGCCAAGAAGAGTAGTGTCTTAAGTAAAAGGACAGATGTACAACATAAGAATAGCCTATGAAAAGAGCTTCCTTCTGGTGTATCTTTTTGGTTTTCAGCAATATATAGCTTGGGAACAGCCTGAGCCACAAATTATTGTATTTAATAATCAACTTAAGGCATAAACTCCATTAACCTAATTATTGTTTCAATATACGACCATTATACGGCCAGTCTCCTAATCAAACAATTTATATAATACCCTGGATAAAAAAAAAAAAATACCATTTTCTGTTCAATTTAAATTTCTTCCTTGATAATGTTAGTCAGATGTTTCAGAATTCTTCTGATGTGAGAGATTTTGAAAAAAAGCTTTCTCCTTTACCCTCCTTTTATTTCTTGCCTATGAAAGAAAACTATTATTTCTTTTTTCAAGATGAAGAATCACTATCTATTCTGTCTTTCCACTGTTCCTTTTCTCTGATAATAGTTATTGATGTCCCCTTACAATACTACTAAACAAGTACTTTATCTTTGTACTGCCCTGTTGTCGGTTTCAAAACTTTTTCAGCCTTTCTGTTTCTTTCTCATAATATCATACCAAGCTAGTAATATCATTTGTGAAATGTGCTAATGATTTCAAATAAAAAGTAATATTTTCATTTTAATGTGAAAAACTTTGAAACATAGAGCTCTCTGCTGTATTCAAGCCATAGATGCACGATGCTTTTATATGATATTTCATATTTAGCTCTCAAATTCTACCAAATAAATAATAAAATTATACTTTGGCATTGGTGACTTCCAAGCATCTATATTTTTAGAAAATTACACATTGTGATTTTTTTTTTCTAAGCAGTAAAAAATAATTTAAAGCCCATGTCTGTAGAGTCATCAGTAAGGGTTGGGTGGCAGTGGTTCCTTTGTGTATTAATTCAAACTATTATTGTTAGGTTGCTTCTATCTTTTCATTGTCCAGTCAATGGATGTTTGGTCTATAACTCTTCACAATCAGCTGTAGGTTTATCTATCTTGAATAGTTTAACATGTAAGCTACACTGCACTGCCCTTTTCCCCTTCCACTTTTTTTTCTGCTCATGTATTATTGCATTAAATAGCACATTCCCAGGAGAAATACCTGTGGCACTTATAATGGAAGATCTACTCAAACGAGCCTAATTGTGCACTTGTTCAAAATCAAACAGTTGTAGATATAATGATTATTATTCATACTTACATTGTTTTACTGGAGACATTTTCATTAAAATCATATTAAGAAAGCAAAGCATTTCTGTTGCATTTTTAATAAAAAAATTCCCTTCTGTTAATAAGTGCACTACTTTAATGGGTATTTACATGGCTATGTAATATGTTTTCTACAAAACATGTATGTCAATATTGAGTATTACAAGCTGATTTTCTCACATGGAAGCCATAAAAGCTGCATGAAAATAAGTAACAATATTAGATATTTAGCTTTTTTCAATCTTTATTACCAAACATTATATTTAAAAGACATTTCTATTTCTGAAAATCAAGTCATTTATCCAATTATATTAAGGAAGAACAATACTAATTCATTGTATTTACTTTGTTCTGATATCTGAATATTTCATGACCATAACAGGGACTATCACATATAGATTGTTAATCAATCAGGAATCATATTTCTGATATCAAAAAGTGAGGTTAATGATGCTGCTAGTTTTTTTTTTTTCTGTTGGTTTTATTTTCTCCTTGCTTTATTTGTTCCTGTTTGACTGGACACAAAAGACTCTTTACCAGTACCAAAGAGGGGAATTGATCAGGATGTCCTATGACTCTTGATGTCAAGATCTCTTTCACTTCAGCTTGAAAGCAAATACCTGGAGGATTTGGGAGTGTTCATAATTTTTCCACAGTGCTTTGTTTAGTGACAATTGTCATCGCCCCAAACATCAGCACTATTTCCTTGCCACTTGACAGGACAGAGAAATGATTTTCTATAAGGCTTCAGAACTCTATATCTCTGCACCACTAGGGTAAAATTTTAGGATTAATTACCTTGCAAGTACAAAGCTTTTATTTAAAAAGGTTCCTTTTTAGTTTTCTTTAACAAACATGTTATTTCATTTTAACCTTTCCACTCAGAAAATAGAAGACAATTACAGAGGTTACTTTAGGATACGTAACTATGATCACATAAAGAAGAGTAATTATCTTGACCACTGAGGGGATACAATCTGTATTGCTGCTATTTTAGTTGTTAGTCTAGTCTGGTTAAATACTATCTGAAACTCGAGCATCAGTAACAGCCAAAGAGACACAGCTTATTACTTTTTTTTTTTTTTAAAAAAAAAGCTTGAAAATCAAGAAGGGTGAAACTGCAGAGTGAGGTTAATGGTATATCACCTCCAATCATTTTCTGGATGATAGATTTCCTAATGCCTTTAGATTTCAACACTGAATATCATTCTTAAGCAAATGTTTAACTGTTTACAAAATGTAAAGAGACAACCATAATTATTCCATATATTCTAATTTCAAGTACTATCTGAAATAACACATGAGGTCCACACTTATACAGATTCACATCAACATTTTGAAAGTTGAGGTCTTTCTAAAGTAAAATATAGAAAATATTAAAGGAAAGGCAGTATAAAGAAAGACAATTTAATAGTTCTATAAATCACTATTTATACATACAATACAGGACTTTATTTGGACATTTTATTCATTCAGACTACTGGAAAACTTCATTAACACAAATTTAGAGAAAGAAAAGTCATGTTACAAGTTTGGGAAAAGCTGTGTTCATAGCAAAATCTAATATTACAACAGGAATTACTAAAAGCATCCATTTTGTGCCCTAATTCAAAGCAAATTACTTCCAGCGTATATGTTAGTTAAATCATAAGATTATGTAACAAGATTTACTTGTTCATGAAAGCCAAAGTCTCCTAAAGTCTGTTCACTAATGGGATATAAGCCTAAACTTTGAGTTAATACCCTTTTAAATGCTTCACTGAATCATGACCTGGATGCTTCCAGGAGCAAAAACTGACTTCGTCTATATAGAGCACTTACTCACTCAGTTAATAAAAGTACTTTTGGTCTTATATAGACTACCTGGCTCCTAAGTGTTCACTAAGCTTTATAACATGTACCTCTTCAGGGCGTGGTACTAAAAAAATGTTATTCTCCATCCAAATAGGATTCTAGCTTTTAATCACATCCTGAGGTTTGAAGCAGCTGGAGCACAACATGAGACACTTCTGAGAAAGGGAAGGATTATCTTCAATATGTGAGTAGAAAGACAAGAAGCAAGGCATACAGTTTGCTGAAAACAACTTACTCTAATTCAAATGAAAATGATATGAATAGCATACACAGCATGAATCCGTCCTTAACCCCACTTTGTAGAAGACCTACTAATCCTCCTCTGCTCCAGTAGAGATTAACTGAAAGGCCTAAGGTGAGTCTGCCAGCATCCCTCTTCTCTTTCCTTCCATTCATTCTATCTGCTGAGAAGCAAGCTTTGTGTGTCAAAAGATACAGAGATATAGTTAATATATAACACTGCACAAGAGGAGGAACATATCCCTTTTCACTCCTCATTGTTTTCAGCTAAGAACATTGAGGGCCACATCAGCTTCTCCTTCTCCATGATCTGCAGTCATCATAGCAATTTTCTCCTTTTCATTCCTTTTAGGCGGATGACTTCCCTATCTCTACTTCTAATTATGGATGCCAGGAAACAAGTCTATATATGAAAGAATGATGTCACCTTGTAAACTGTAACTTAACTGATCTATTTCACAGAGTCTCTATATCTGCTTTCAGAAAGATAAAGAATCCATTCTGCTCTCAAAAAAAAAAAAAAAAATAGAGCAAAATGCTAGTTAAGCTAGTTTGTAGTTTGTCCTACAAAAATCAACTAATTTGATGGGTTTAATAGACCGTAAAACACAGTCCCTGTGCCACAGACAGGTGGGAAATGCTTATATGAGAGAGAGAAATCTGACTATATTGGAGTTGTAGAACCAGTAATTTGAGTGCCAATTGCTTAGTTAAGCCATACTGGTTAACATACTTGCTTGCACGGTATTCAACTTTCCCTGCCTGACAATCCCTTTTTTCAATTCTAATGTACAGGGAAATTTAAAATGACCTTTTCTTTTTTTTTCTTTTTTTTTTTTTTTTTATGACAGGCTTCCCGTTTTGAGTTCATCACAGATTCAGCTGAGCTCCCAGACTCTGCAGTGCATTTTGTTTCCTCCCACAGAGCCTAACACTGTAGTTCATATGTAGGGATATATGACAATATGGAACTTTTAGATGAAATTAGCACACCAATAGCTATGCATAGTGAATTCAGTAGTATTTCATGACTATGAGGCAGGTCAAAGTTTGACCTGTCTTATAATGTAAAATGTTGCATTATATCTTCGTCTTCCAAAAACCACTTTGAAATGTAGCACGAGTATACAGAGCTTTGGAGAGGATGTAGGCTAATTAACTATACTCGGATCCGACCAAGCAATTCCATTTCCTCTCTTGTGCACATTACTGTTTTTATAAGGTGATATATCAGTATGAGAGTGTCAGGTGCATAGCTCCACAGCTGCGCTAGATCCTTCTTCACAGTGATGTCCATTACGGTGTCCTGATACCGTATGCCGAGTTACGAGCTGGACACAGAGGGTTGTGGAGTGCTGAAGCGCTTTGGCAGTCAGCCAGGGACATGCTACAGTGGTGTACGCTTGGCAGAGTGCAGCAGGTGACAGCCAGTTGCTGGAAACTGCAGTCCTCTCATGCTGTGTAGAGTTATGATAGGGTGTGATGTGTTGGCAAGTGGCGGCTATGATTTTATGGTAAAATAGAACTGCAATATGAAGCAGGAAGAAATTGCTTAACAGTTTTAGTTTGTCAGATTTTTTTTTTTTCAGCCATTTTTCCTAGTAATGAACTAGGTGGAAGTGCTGGGGTTCCGAACTTGGGGAATGCAGACTCTTACTTCTTTAACAATAAGTCTAGGGGTACCTATATATTTTCAAAGTTTGCTTTTGTTTGTGTTTTCAGAGCCTGCATGAATTTAGTGCAGGAATCCTCATGTGTCTGCATTGTTTAAGACACTTTAGTTCTAGAGAAAGGCTATTAAAATTCACATAATTTCAATCTCCAAGTGTCTTCTGCGGGCTTTCAAAATTTAATACTGATTTCCCAACAGGCTATTGCTCTGCATATGGTCATACCCTAATGAACTAGTTAGACTTCAATGATGGTTTCATAAAAATGCATTTACCCTCACTGGATAACAGTTTCATTCCTTTATACGGAAAAAAAAAAAATACATGAATCAATGAGTTATGAAGGAATGAGACCTTCAGGCTTGATTGTTCAGGTTCTCTTGTCCCTTCCTCTATTTCAATACTTCAATTAAAAAAAATAAAATAGTCCAAATGGAAGAAGTCTTAGCTCAAATTTAGGTTTTGATCTCTTTATATTAAGAGATTTTTTGTTCTCTTATATTAGTAAGATGACATTTGTGTAATTTTTTTTTCTCTTTAAAAAAAACTAGCATGATAGTCAAATATAGTTTACATCTGAAGAAGTTGAGATTACCTTTAACAGTGGAGCCTGTCTGCACTCTGTTAGGAAGAGCAGAAAGGAAAAAGCAATGAAAACTGAGACAGCAAGTTTCTTTCCAAACTGGAGAAATCATTTAGTACATTAGTGATCAAAGCCAACATTATATCATATAATTATGACATAATATTGATATATCCATAATACTGATGTGATATAATATATGATTATGTCACATGTAGAAAATTAGTTCA
>JAVCKT010098745.1:0-10483 GCA_032273925.1 Rhynchotus rufescens | reverse complement strand
TATGAGTCCAAGTTTTCAAAATCTTCAATGAGAGGTTCCTGGAAATTACTATTCAAGTAATGTGAGAATAGCTTTTTAAAGATAGTCTCTATTCTCTTTGTTAAATTTACTTCAAAGTAAATATGAATAATACCTCTTCTCAAGTTGTTAAAATAAAGAGTAACTTCATATGTTTCAAACTCCAGATACACACCAGGAACACAGAGAACGCTAATAGCATTTGGATTTTATAATGACAAATTAACAAATAAACAGGAAACTATCATTTTGAAAGACTCATGAGGCCGATAAGGAATGCAAGAATTTTGGCCCAACATATATCTCTTCACATATTTCTGTGTGTATCTAATAAATACACATTACACAAACGCATATATGTTTGAGTATATACATAATATGTGAGAAGGCTTACAGCAACAATTTCCATATTAGCTTAAATAATGAATGCAAATAAGCTTAATTTAATATAAGAGTAGCACAGTTAAGCTTTAAATATTTACAAATGTGTTCAAATATGTTTGTACAGGAAACCTTATATTTTTTTCTTATCTGTGCCATATGCCAACATAATATTTCATTCAAGTATCATACATTTATTTTTCCTCAGAGGGTCTCTGTTTAATAATGTTTATGGACTACTCTCAATGAATATAAAAAGATACTTAATGAAAAGAAAACAAAATATTTAAATGATTAAACATGTATTCACGGCTTACTTATATTATTGAAAATCTGCTCTAGAAACATGATAAGTTCCATTAGGTCCTATTTCCAAAGCTTCATCGGCATAATATGTATTCTACATTAAATAGCAGTTAAACAAACAAACAAAAACCAATGCACCATAAACAGAAATAATTGGAAAAATAGAAACACAGACTCTCTACATTCTGTAGCAAAAGAGGGAAAGATCCTGCAGGCAGCAGCTCTTTTTACTGCACAGCCTTGATTTACCCTCTGAACATGAGACACACTTTGGTAGATAAAATGATTAGTACTCTAGTATTCAGGGCTGTATTACGGATTCTGCATGCGTGCACATATCTTCCTGAAAAGTTGCCTCAGTGCAGCATTAACTTGCTTGCTTTTGGAGCTGCTGTTGCTCCTCCTGATGCCATGATGGTTCCTGGTCCTTGGGAGGAGCAAGGTTTTGCTGGTGGGACAGTGGGGACGTGGTAACGGGCAGGGGTCCATGCAGTGCATGCAACATCCTCAGGGAGAGTAACTACTGGCTGTAATGAGCCTGAGCATCAGCCCTGGGATTTTCAAGGGCACATTTCTTGGCCAACAACAGACATATTAAAAAAGGAGCAAGCCCCCAGAAGCAGCCTCTGTCCTACAAACCCCCTCCTCCAATATATGCAGCTTGATCAAATGGAGTATGTCAAAAACATGCCAAAATATGTATATATGCACTTACATATGGCTGACTGCACAGTATTTGGAATATACATTAGTCAAGAAGTCCCAGTCCGTGGTCTGTGGAGCACTTCCTTGCAGTCAACAAAGAACCTCTTTGTTACATGATGCTGGATCTCCTCGCTTCCAGTTGCTGAGTTTCATTAAAGACAGATCAGCCTTTCTAGTATTTGTCTCAACGGACACAGACCACCAAAGGAAGAAATGCGAGTGCAATTGTTTGAAGGAAGGGTAAGTTAGCATCATCACAGATGAAAGAGAAATATGTTTGCAGGACTATCCTTCTCAGAGGATGCAGTCTGTGCTATAAAATGATGAGGAATCATTACATTACGCTATTAATTTTACTGGTATTTTTGTACGATGAATCTTTTCCCACACTCTTCTGCATCCCCGCAGCTCGCATTTAGTTCTTTACTGCACCAGTGGGAAAGCAGAAGGGATGTCCTCAGTGAACCCTGGGTCTTACTGACTTTGGTGGGAGTCCCCTACAGGCATGGAGAAAGCTGACTCCTTCTCTCTCAGTTTCAATAGAAATAAAAAAGTGATTTACTATGTAAACAAACTATCACATATACAGCATGACTTTGTCTGAAAGTCTTCTCCATCCCAAAACTATTGTAATGAAGCAAATGAGGACCTCCTCGACATCACTTAGACCACTTCGTATATTAATTATAATACGGGCACTTCACTGTAAACATATGCAAGAGAGAGAGGGAAACAAAACCCAGAAATAGCTATTTTCTTATCTATATCTATGCACAGAGCAGGTCTGAGGTGGTGAGACTGGTAAACAAAGAAGCAGTAACTCTGAGGGGTTCCTCAGACAGATGACTGTGTACAAACATACCACAAACTTAGAACATCCCAAATCAATGGCAAGGGCAAAGAGGATGAAATGTTGCCACTGTCTACAACATTATTTCCCTTCATAGATATGGGAATTGCAAGATACACAGCAACCCTTTTCTACAGCACTATTGCCCCAAGATACTTTGGACATTTCTGTGTTGCAAAGTGCACTCTGTATGCAAACAAGAATAGAGAAGATGGATCTGCAATCTTTCTCTCTGACACATGTCTGCTGAAGGCAGCCAAAAAAAGAAAAGAGGAAGAGAAAACAGCTGTCTGTGCAATGTGGCTGGAGGGGTCTGATGAAAGAAATCTGTGTATTTGGTACTGGCCCCCCTCAAAAAAAAGCAAACAGATTTATTTCAAAATATCTATATTCATATTTTAATACATTGAAAAATTATGTGCAATATATGCAATACATGCACACATACACATACAAACTCACTTGTAGACACATACAAGGAAAACAGCAGTAACTTCTGTACTATTGGATAAACAGCTATTTACAGTATCTTAATTTATCTTGAAATTAAGCAAATATTCAGTTTCCTGTACTTGAAATTATTCTAATATTGCAGTGTCAAAGGCTACTTTCAGAGATAAATATTTGAAAGACCATAGCATAAAAATACACTTTTATAACTAACGAGAAAAGGGCTTCTAGCGGAAGGATTGTAAAATGGGAGGACACCAGAGATCCTTCTGAGAGAAACCAACTGTAAGAAGGTAGCTGCTGATTCAATAACTCTTTCCAATATCTCAATAAAAATGTTTTCAATAGCCCACCATTGGATCAGAAACACATTAATTTGTTTTTAAATCCTAGAAAAATTGTTAAGAACATTACAAATGAAGAATCAGGCAGCCAATTATTTGCCAAACCAGAAAAAAAACAGGGTCCAGTCAGTTCATCAAAAATCAAACATATAATATTAGAATTTCAAACAGGGGCATATTATTCATTTAATTCTGAGTAAAGATCCTTTTGCAGTAAAAAGTTCCTCATTTTCAACTGAGAGCTACCTTAAGCAGTGTACTGGAATCAAAAATGATGAAGATGTGCTATTTTATCTCAGAAAAAATCACCATCTACTTGTGAAATTACAAATCAGACAGATCATCTTCTATGAATTGCATAGAGGCAGGCATTGTCTTCCTCTAAATGACAGACAGGAAGTACAGTCTATAACCCAGAAGTATATGTTAGAGTTTGCAAGTATGGCCCTCTCTTAAGTCCATCTTTCAACTGAGGATAATAAAATACCAAATTGAATCCGAATCAGACTGTTATAAGAAAAATTCTTTGTTTATCACTTAATAAAAATCAAACCCTTCTCTCTTCTCCTCCCTCAAAAATAAACCCAAACAATTCTTTTTTTCTGGTAGAAAACAACAGTAGAAATATTTCCTTTAAAAATCCCAAAGTCGGGGGATTCAGAATCCCATCTAACTTCAGATACTTGACTGAAGTACTGAAGATTACTTTTAGCCATTGAAGGCTATATGTCATTTCTGTCATTCTGAAAAATCTCTTCCCATAAACTACAGAGGAAATCTTACTTGACTGGTGCCAGATATCCTATTTAAATTCCTAAAGTTGGTTGCAATGAAACCAAACTTAAGGTTGCATGGTAAGGTTTTCCATTTTTTGTGTTCCTAAGAAATCCTCGGTCTCACTAAAGGATGAAAAGAACAATCCCAACATTTTGTACTTGTCCATATAAAATAATAACAACCTCTATCAAAAAGAATTCAGTTTGGCCACGAATATCCTCCTGTGTTTCAGAAGGTTTGGGAAGGATCCATTTTGTTGTCTCTCCAGCCACATCCATTGCCAGTGATTTTTCAAAGCCACAATGTAGCCTGATCATATCTGACTAACCATGTTATTTCAGCAAGATCATCTTTGATGAAAACACCTCAGCATGGCCCTTCATTAGCCCATCTTGATCCTACAGTTCAGTACACAATAAAGGACCATTAGTCATGTTTTATTTCAGCCCAGACTGCTTGCTTTTCCAAGGTGGATCCTCTGGAAGCTTCAGGGCACACCTCAGAAGTCATTTGATGAAATCATACAGCTCATAATACATGAAGGTCAAAGCAGGTAAGCCTGGTGGGACTCATTTGGTTTGTCATCCACAGACTTTTCATAGTCACTCCCAATTACTTTAGGGAAAGGTAGCAGCTGCAGGGCTCATCTATAGGACCTTAGAAAAAGAGGTTGAGTCTGACCATGACAGCAGAATAATAAGGCAGACAGAAAGGAAAATAAGCAGTTTGCTGGGCCTGACAGAAACATTTAGTAAAGAAATCAGCATTCATGTTAATTTTTGCTTTCAAGTGTTGAGTGTTTGACAGTGGCCATTTTCTTGATTGTTAAATGAACAGCTTAGCATTCTCTCATCACATAAATTAAACTCTTCTAGCCTCCAAGGCAAATCCACAAGAATCACACCACATTTTCCTCTATTGAGAATTATTCACCATTTGCTCAGCCTGACCATTTCAGAGCCAATGCCTCAGCAATGGTCCCTTTTTCCCCTCCCTCAGTCTAGACTGAAGAGAATGGGGGCTCACAGCACCATTCTGATCTCCTCCCAACATCATAGGTTGAACGAGTAGGGAATATACAGGGTATTTCACTTGAATAGAGGAAATAGAAGCAGATACAGATGCAACATGAGAGAGCAAGAAGGTGGCACAGGCAGGTCTCCTCAGCTCATCACTAGGTTGGAGGGAGCTCTGATGTGATACATGATTATGTCTGCTACACTAGTCACATCCCCAACATTTGTTTTTCCCTCTTTTTGTGTGCTTATTAACCCACCCTTTTCCATTTTCTCTTCAACTATGTAGGTTATTAGTATATGAGGGAAAAAAGCAAAGGCTCAATGGTTTAAAGAGACTTTGGGAGGTGGTGCACTGCAGAAAGAAACCAAAATACATACACATACCACCTTCAACATAAAAAAAAAAAAAAAATTCTAAAGGGAACTTCCTCATTTTGGTCACTTCCTCTTCTCTTTTTCTCACCAATGCAAACATATAGATGCATGTACACACTCCAACAAAATACTCCTGAATCTGTAATCATTTGTGTAAAATATTTATATCTGTTTTTATTATCTGATTTTTCTTCGGATTGAGCAAGATTAAATACAAATTCCAGCACAACAGAGGAGGTAAATGTGATACAAAGATGAATGATCAATAGCAGGGCCAGGGGAAAAAGATGCATAGGTAGTGCCAGATAAAAACTTTAATCAAGCCATAGTCCTGAAATATCTGTATTTGCAACTACCCATCCAATCAGTTCAGTTTTTGCTTGGGCTTAGATATTTCTTAAAGAGAAATTTGTAAAATCAGGATTTATGATGGGAAAAAGAGGAAATAGCTCATGAGTTAAAACCTCTTTACAACAGCCTTTACATACTGTGCTCACAAAAGAGGAAGACAGAAGAGAAACAAACACAAAAGAATTCCTGGAACAGATTTGAATACTAAGTACTAAGATCATATTAAATTTACAGTTTATTTAAGTTGTGAGCATTTGGGAAAACAAAGCCTTGTGTTTAATTTTGCTGTCTAATACCTAGCACCACACAAAATGGAAGAATTTAAAAACAGGTGTTTCTGCCTAAGTACTAAGGAGTGAATTGCAAGTCCTTTTTAGTCTGATACTTCAGCTTATGACTTGAACTTTTGCCACTGTTGTAATTTCAGTAAAGGCACTAGAACATCACAAAAAACGGAATCATGACTCCTAATAATCCATCCTACTTTATTAGTTCTTATTTTCCACTACAGAACACAGTCAAAGAGTACAACTCTAGACAGCTTTCAGTTCACCAAAGTCATCTACACCTACCTTATAAAATCTTTCATATTTAGGATAAGAAACTTCAAGTAAAGCCAAATGTCACAAGAAGGCAGGAAGGTAAGGTTCCTTCAATAGCAGGCAATTATCACAGTGGAAATGCAAAAAGATTCAGAGGATCCTCTCATGGTAATGCCAGGACCTAGACTGTGACTTTGAGATTCTTCTTCTCTGGAGTAAAAGAGAAGGGCTGGCTGGAAGCTGTTTGTGAACTGGAGCAGAGAGCCTATGGTTATTCCAGGCACTGGGCAATACAAAAAACCAAAACAAAACAAACAAAATCAAAAATAAAATAAAACAAAAACAACAATAAAACATAAATAAATCTTTCTGTGGCATTAATTTAAACCTGACTACATGAGAAAGATTCATCAATGAAGCACCTGAGATTTACAACACTAAGATGAAACAAGCAAATATTCAGAAGACAGCACTTAGGAAAATGAGGTGGGAAGGATTTTTACCTAACCTCTACAGATGAATGGAAGAAACTGTAATAAATGTCAGCATTTGCACACAAATGTAATCACCTAACACTGACTAAGTCTGCCTTCACCACTCCCTTGAGAATATGAGTAAGTCTAAACACCTCAAGTCTCATAAAGGTGGTAGAGGTATAAATTAGTGCTGTCCTTCATATAGTTCTCTCTACGTGGTCATCAATCATCTAATATAACTTGTAAGATTATTATTATTCACATTTTTATTCAGTGTCATATAATTCATATGATAACTTATATGATTATTATTCATATTTTAGAGTGCATATAAAGAGACATATGGCAGGAGGAGGATAGAAACTCAAATAATCTTTCGCTCAGGGTCTGCAGTGATTCTACCTTTGAACCCAAACATTTCTCAATCTGTAAGAAACTTAGCTTTACTCTATGAAAATAGGTCATTACATAAAACATAAAAGAAATTCTCCTTACAATTTGCAAAATGCTTCCTTTTAATTTTAAGAAATATATACCTGAGGTACATAGCAACATATTCAGAGTGAAATCCTTCTTGGTCTAACCTAAAACTAGGTGGTATGAAACAAAGATTTTTTTTTTCACACATATGGAGGAGATATATTAAGGAATGTGGTTTTTAGTTCTTTGTTATTTTCATGCTAATCTCTATCCAGAACCTTCAGATGCATCTGAAGTTTAAGATTACTGGGATGTATAATCATGACCACTGCCTTTAAGACGCATGGAAATATTTGTCCTGATGGAGCCTCAACTTAATAGTGGATGTGGTCTGGGAAGTCATACTTTAGGAAAGATGTAGTTCAAATGGAGAGCATCTGGTGGAAAAAAAAAGAAAAAAGAAAATATTCATAGTGGTGGAAAATGCCACCTTCAAAGCACAGACTGCTAAGCCTATGAAGGACCAGAAACTGTAAATAAAATGGGAAAGAACATATGACTCTGCATGTATAAAAAGACTCTAGCAAAGGTGGATGTCATTGCTTGCAGTAAACGAGACAATGGAGGGTAAATGATGAATGAAAGTACACTAGATATAGCTAGATTAGAGAAAAAACCTCTCTAATTATAAGGACTAGGAAACAACAAAATAGATTGCACACTCTAAGCCTTTAATACTTACTTCTCTAACTGTAAACATCTGTTAACTTGTTTAAAAGCCAGTTTAATTAAATTAGGATGAATCCTTGTGTGGCATTTTGTTGAGTTAGTTAAACCAAAAATTAAAGAATCCTGGGACTGAAAGGGATCTCGAGAGGTCACTTAGTCCATTCCCTGTCCCCAGGCAGGATCGCCTTGACTTACATCATCCCTGACAGATGTTTGTCGATCTTGTTTTTGAAAGACCACCAAGATTGGAGACTTTATAACCTCCTTAGACAATCATGTTACTGTGAGAGCAAGTTTTACTAACCTAGACAGTACAATATTATACAGCAGTGTACAGCAATTTGGAGTGTACACTGTCAGATATCAAAGTGATAAAAATAATGTATAAAGCAAAGGTAATTGCTTTTAATCACGTGAGCATACTTACTATTATCTTTTACCAAATTACTATGCATCAGCTGACAGATAGTAACTGACCAAGTGCATACACAACCTATTACAAATAAAAAATAAAATATATTTGATTCAGTAGATTGAAGCCTTTTACTTCTACTTGCTAGGGGCTAAAAACATGTGCATGATTAATTATTTTTCCTCAGTTGGAAGCTTGTACTTTATTAAATCATGATAACTCTATTTTGCCTCTAAGCTCATACGTAATTTATGTTCTAGGTTGGTTTACATAGGGCTATTTGAGAAGAAGAAATTTATTCCACTTAAAATGTTTGCATTTGCTATATTCATTGCATATCCTTTGCTATATTCATATGACTAACTCTGTGAGTTATAACAGGGCATCAATCAATAAGGATACTTTAAGAAAAAAAAATACATCTTGCAAAAACTACAGCTGCATTCTTTCACAACTGCTTTTTACAAAACTATTTCCCATGCTTTCAAGACAAAAATTAGGACTCAATCACCAATATCGTGGAATGAAATCTGCTCTAAGCTCCGTATTTAGCAGTGTAGGAATGCGCTGGAGAGAGCATTCTTCTCATCAAGCATTTTTTTATAGTTAAAACCTGACTCACTTTCCAATTGCTTTAGTGTACCATAATATGTACATTGTTAGACTGCAGCATCTGCTGCATACATATGGTCTGAGTTCTTGAGGAAACACCCCAGGCACTAGCACTATATCTCTACCAATGCTAACAATAACTTTCAGATACATTTGATTGAATCTGATGAGTGTAATTTAAAAAAAAAAAAAAAAAAAAAAAAGTCTGGATAGAGGAAGGGCATGCAAATTGCCACTGCGACTAGAGCAAAGTTATAACAATTGTATTGTTTTGTTCAATGAGAAGGATATTACCGTGTGTCTATGGATTGCCATCAGCAAGCACGAAATTCCACATCAACAGCAATGTACATTGCCCTTTGCCAAGCACACTGGAGACTTTCTGGACATATTGCCACTTAAGGATATTCCAAGTTTTCAAGCAGATAGGTTAACTTCTCCCAAGAGTTTTCATTCACTTTGAAACAACTTGGAATCATTAGAACATATAAAAAAAATTTAAAGTACCAAAGCATAACATAAACTGAATAACTGAATAAAATATAAAAGTACTATAACACTGGCATAGAATCAATATTAATTTAATCTTGAAATACTAAGCTGGCTCATTTCCTTCTCCAACAAATGACCCAGCTGCTCAGTTACCAGAAGTTCCTCTATGTGGAACACAGGTTCCATCCTATTATCATGATGTGTCATACAGCTATATCACTCTTTATGGTATTAATATAAATCTAGAATTCATATTTTAACTTTTCACAAAAGTTCATAATGAGATCACATTCATTACAAATCCAGATCCTACATTAAAAACATACCCAAGTGATCAGAATCACCATACATTCTATTTCAACGTATGCCAATGCCTTAAAAGGTTTATGAGAATCACTAAAAACGGTATTTCATCAATTAAGATAATGTGAAAAAATCTGTTTTGTGGGATTTTTTTTACAAGACTTTTTGGGCAAAATAAATATATTTATTTATTTATATTTATTTATATATATTTATTTATTTTGCCCAAAAAGTTTATATATATATATAAATATCTTCCAAAAAACCTTCGTGTCCTTTCAACAGATTTCTAATCTGGCAAGGAAAGAATAAATGAATGACATCATAAAATCCTACTATAACAGGTGATCCAGAAAAAAATATCTGCTAACTATTTAAAACTGTGCTGATATTCTAAGGTAATTGGTTGCAACATTTTCACAGAATTAAGAACTTCCTAAATCATGTCGTTCTTCTTAATGTATAGACATCGATGTTTGTGAAGCTTGATGATTCCCCAGACTCAATTGATAACTTCTTTTTTGTATTACTTTTTAACAACTATCAGACTTTTGTTAACTATGCTATGCTTATCAGGTTGATTTAGAAAAAAATGAATTTAAAACACAAAAAAATTATTGGCAGAATACAAACAATCTTGTAGATTTGTACCTTTACTGCATACAACATATTTGTCTAAAGAAAATATAGGGTTAACACTATCGTACCTTAGCCACAAGAAAGATTATTTGACAATTTACAGTCAGAGATGTTTCTCTACGTATTAAAGATAAGGCTGTCAGTCCTAATGAGGATAAGCCTTAAAATGCCTGGATAACCATCACTGTCAATTACCTGACACTGTCTGAATGTCTAAGGACAATCTTCTGCCTTACTTATAAAGGGAACAACAACAACAACAAAAAGTCTTGTTTCTGACTA
>JAVCKT010098744.1:0-10485 GCA_032273925.1 Rhynchotus rufescens | reverse complement strand
GTGAAACAAAACCTGCAAAGCATGTAGAACCTGTGATTGCTGCTGAAGCATCTGTGTTATACTGTTGCTGAATTAAGGAGATAAAAAAGCAATAAAGCAGCCAAGGCTGATGGCAGTAAGCAGTGAAAAGGAAAATCATTTTCTGTGCTGTAACTGTTGGAGAAAAACTGAATGCAAGGACTGGGAGAGAGGGAAGAGCTTGGATATTTATTTACCTAGAAAAGCTTGCTTTCTAAGTGAAATCTTAACAGTGGAGAAGGTATATTGAAGTGCCTTGCCATGAATGTCTGTATTGAAAAAACTGGTATATAGATTTTATTGAATTGTTCCTGGAAAATAAAATTATATTTCTTTTTAATAAATTTGATCTTACAAGCCATTGCAAGTAAAAACCTGTTAAATATCATACATACCCTGAGAGGAGCAAGCCTCTTGCCATATTGTGTAGCAAGCGAGAAACTAGTGAAATGTATAATTACAACAGGGATAAGAATTTGAGATAACTGAGAAGTTTTCCATATATCAATGTATTCACCTGTCTTTCCACATTGTGTATCCTTATCCTCTGGAGGAACTGTAAAACCCTTGAAAAATTTGGATTATATTTTGCTTAACCCCATATAGTCTACAGAGATGTATTCTGTTGTGTAGAGGCACCACTCATCATCTGGTTTATCACCCTTGAGAATAATTATTCCATATATTCTAGAGTCCCTAAATCGCTCTGACTGTGCTAGAAGGTATCTGAGGATATTTAAAGTAGAGTTTAAAGTAGAAGCCCTACACAATTTTTCCAATGTGGAGGAGAAATCTGGTTTAGATCCATACTTACTAGGTTTCCAGCATGCCTACACTTATGACCATCTGTTGGGTGGCATTGTGCCCATTCCCAAACATGTAACAAAAGTTTCAAAGAGAAGTAGGCGTCAGCCAAAGTGGAATTGAGAAGGATAGCCTTCACTCCAGAAGGCAGTCCTCACGGTAACCTACATCAATTAAATTACACACCCCTCAGTAAGATGATTCTTTTGGGATCTATCAAGTCTCTCTCATAAAAGGTTCTTTTCCATGTGCCGATGTAGAGGCAGAAGTTGCTGGGGGCACAACTGGTCATCTTCCTCCAATTCACAATTGTGGCTGAAATGGTTCTGCTCTGGTGCTCCACTATTTGTACTATCCTTTTGATATTTTGTAAGAAATAGGGAAGTTGATGAAAGGCTATTTTGCTGGAAGTAAAAAAAAGTTACAGCTCATTTTAATGTAACTCTTTGCTCCTGTGCTGCTTTTGAACTGTTCCTAAGACTGTCAGTCAAGAAAGTAACCTATGGAGGTGTTTGCACTGTGGATAAGAAGATACTGTTTCCTACATATGGAAAGGTAATCTGATTCTCTAAGACTTGGAAGTGAAACATGCTTCAGGAATCTTTTGAGCTGGCTATCAGCAACGGAGCTGCCTCCTACAGATCTCTCACAGGAGACATGACTTCCAGGCTTGGTAGGCCGCCAGTTGATCGGGTTGACGGGAAAGGAAATGTCAGTTGATCAGACACTGAGGTTACTCCAAATTAACATATGTGGAATGTTTTGAGCATGGTAAATTCTATGTTGTGGAAATGATGTTGTAAGACAGAAGTCCAGCTGATGTAAATCAAAGCAGTTAGACAAATTCTGCTAGCTGAGAAGTTGGTTCTTCTACAATAATTAAGAATCTTGCCAATTTTGAAGTGCTTGATAGTACTGTCCTCTTATTTAAAAAAGAAAGTAAATCATTTGATGTTTCACTCCAACGTCACAGCAAAGCTAAGTTTATACCACTTTGAAATTTAAAGGTGTTACTGATGTTGATAAAATCTTGCTTCCCAGAGATGTAGTCATCTCATCATTCTGCCTCAAAAAATGTCAGAAACAATATTCTGCTATTTCTTAAACTAGTATTCTGTGTAGAAAAAGTGTCCAGCAGGTCCTTATGAATCATAGAATCACAGAATCACAGAATATTCAAGGTTGGAAGAGAGATCATCTAGACCTCTAGAGATCATCTAGCCCTACCTTCCCACTCAAGCAGGCACACCTAGAGCATGTGGCACAGGGTGGCATCCAGGTGGGTTTTGAAGACCTCCAGAGAAGAGGTCTTTCATTCATTTAACAATTCTTCTTTTAGCATTTAATTTAATATAGTTGCTGTTACTTCACAGCTGTGATGGACAGATCTGACCTGCCATCGAATACTTAGTGGCAAAGGTCTAATGACAGAAACGTCTTTGATGAAGCTGGCCCTGACTCAGCACTAAGCTTGTGATGGCTCATGTGAAAGACTAACACTTAAATGAGATCAGAGCCTAGTGCTTTCACAATATTCATAAATACTATGAGTTCACCATGCTCATATACTCTACTTTTGTGAGAAATTATTACTCTTGACTACTCACCACTGATAATCATGCAGTGCTTACTGACTTCAGGGAGCATTCATCCTTTTAGGGAGAAAAGAGGGGAAAAATAATCATGAGCTGCCAGAACTAACAATGCATTTCTGAATTTATAATTGCAATGATCAAAAGGATTTTTCCATTATTTACTGTTTCAGACAGAAAAATAATTATAGCCATTTAATGGAGGTAATAGTACTTCAGATTGCTTTAAAAAAAGTTTTCCAGTTGACTCAGAGTAACTTGAAAGAAATTAACAGCAGTCTTTGCATTCCAATTAAGGAATGAAGCACTCTAAACTGTGGTGAAACTGGGCTGTTTTTATGCCACTTTAATGGATTTTTCTAAGTGGCCCACAGCTGGACTGGCACTGTGTGTTTCCTCTGTCTAGGTTGCATAGATGCTTTGGTTCACCACTGATCAAACTCTTCTTTCGGTAAAACCTGTGCCTGAAAAGCAGTATTATATCAGCTATTCACTATTCATAGTATTAACACCTTCATATCAAGTCAGGCCGGTAGTCAAATTCAAAAACACATAAGAAAGGAGAATACAAAAATAAAATAAATGGAGAAAATATATTTTTGTCTTAAAAAGTCCGCTAACAACCTTATTATAGTCTTGCATCTAGAAAGACATTTCTTTTAGTTAATTTCAGTTAATTTCTTCTTTCCTATTCTCTTTTTACTGCAGATATTTACCTTTATTGAAGGCTTTAATAGATTAGAAGTGGATTTTTTTTTTTGAGTTGAAGTTGAATTGTTTGGATCATTGAAACTCACCGTTTTATGAGGACTTGAGCAAGATTTTCATCACAGCCACTTCAGGATATGAAGGTAGGATTCATGGAGATTCGGATCTCTAAAGTTATATGACACAATGCCAGTCTAGCTGGAGGCCATTTTAGAAAAGAAAACAAAACAAAACCAACCAAACAAAATAACTCCTAGAGCAAACCAGATCATTCAAGTTCTGCCATCTGCTAGGGCTGCTTTTCCTTTAACTGCAATGGAAAGACCACTACTAACACCCATTGCTGTGAGCAAGGAATCTACTCTCCCATTATAAGCAAGGGAGATGTAATAAACTCAAGCAATGGAGTCTGGAAAGTGATTTAACTAAGCAAATGTAGGTATTTACTTTAAGAAGAGAGAAATAATTCATGACTGTACTGGCCAGATCTCCAGTAGCTGCCATTGACATTTATATTCTTGGTTCACATGCATATACCTATATTTAGGTGTCGAAACCTTTAGTAAAATGATATTCCCAATCTTTGAATTTGGTAACCAGCAGAATGTCCAAAATTTCTTCAGGCAATAAACATATTAACATGTCAGACTATATAAAAAACATTTTTCTCTGCAGTGTACACAGTATATAGAAGGTTTTTTAGTTCAGTTTTAGTTGGTTGGTTAGTTTGTTTGTTTTGTTTTGGATAGCATTAGAGAGTTCCAGACAGATTTTAGAAACTGTTGTATTAATTGAGGTTCATAATTATTACAGAAATGTACCAGCTCCAGACAGTGACCACCTAAACAAAGCAGCACGGTAAGTGGATGTAAAATTTAAGCATCAAAAACAACAAAGAAGGAAGAAATATTGAGTATTTTATTCTTGATTTCCAAAATGTATAGATCCTTAGCACTTGCAATTATTTGAACTATTTGAAATATCCTGTTTTAACTCTGTACTCACCTACAGAGCTCTTCTTCCAGATGTGGACACACTGTTCTTACTTTCCCATTTCTTATTTACATTTGTGCTGCCTCTCCAAATGCAGAGCCTTTTCCCTTCAGGTCCTTCTTTTCCCAGTTTTCATTTTTAACCTGATTCCTCCTGGTCTATTCCTTTACCTCTTTTTTTTCCACATCTACCAATATTGCTATCCACAGGCTCACCTCCCAGAAGAGGAAGCTTATCAATTTCAGTGCCAGCAACTATTTCCTAAAAGTGATTTTCTTTTTCAAATTTGAAATCTCTCTCCAGATCTGTGATGTTATCTCCAGAGACAGTTCACTAATGTTTTCTCAACTTTTCTTTTGAAAACTAGACATTTCAATAGTTTTTTTAAAAAACAAAGTATATACTATCTATAGAAAAACAATATTTTTTTTCTAGGCTGTCATCTTGTGTTTTCAATTCTCTGTTGTTGCTATTTCTTTTTTATTAGATTACAACATAATTGCCCTTCACTGTTACAGTGAGACCTGAAAGTATAACCATCCCACTGATGTTTCTTTTTTATCTCTTTATTAAACAATAACATGAAATGCTGGTAATATGATGCAACATGTTTATTACAGTTACGGACAGTTAAATACCTAACAACAAAAAGAAAGAGAATAAATGTAACCTTATGAAAATCTTAAGAATACTGCAATGTATATTATTGCTTAAATGCCTAGAAAAGGACATTGGTATTACACATCAGTAGAATGAATGCTGTCAAATATGCTATTGGAGTTATGCTGATGCCTGAAACCCTGAAGCACTTTGCTAGGTGTTTTATAAATGCATGACTTTGGTTGCTAAGCCCCTTGGAAAATATGATTCTCTGAGTCCACATTTAGTATATATGTACTGGAAAGAATACAAACAACATCGCATCTTTCTCTAGCAAGAGGAATAGATGGACTCTACTCAGTGCTGCCCAGACAGAGGATAAGAGGCAGAGGGCACAAATTGAAATAGTTAAATAACATTTAAATATAATAAAACACATTTTTACTGTTTTATTGGAACAGGCTACTGTTTTATTGGAACAGGCAACTTGCTGGTGTCCTGGGCAACCTGCTCTAACTAAAGCTGCTTAAATAGGAGTTCTGAACTAGATGATCTTCAAGACTCCTTTCCAATCTCAGCCCTTCTGAGTGAATGAAGGACGGTTTATGTGTTCCTTACTGGATGATTTCCAGTTTACTGATGGGAAAGATTCTTAAGTCAGGGTAATATGTAAATCTTTTCTATTTTGGCTAATGAAAGGCAAAGGTATTTTTCCAGGGTTCCATGTACCAGCATCATCTATATAAGAGTCTGAAAGAATTATTATCCAAAGCCACATTGCTTTCCTTCCTTAAGTCAGTAGATGTAAAGACATTGGCAACCCTGGATTAATTTTTTAGAAAACCATTTCATTTAAGAAAGTGATTAGCTATGGATTTTAGAAGCTAAATGTATGCACCCATCTTTTGTCTTAGGATTCAGCTTCTACTTATGCTTAGTTCTCTTTTGTCTTGTAGTATTTTGAATCATATGGCTGAAGTTATTCTGTATCTTGTTAAATATGTCATCCAAGCAACTCTGACACTTAAAATGTTAATCAGATGACGGTCTTCTATTTGACAAATAGGAAAATGGCATTGTGAACTCTTGGTTTCTTAAATGCTGCTAAGTATATATGAAGTATTGTGAGTAGGTGAGAATTTTAATTTGTGATAATCATGTATTGCATGGAAAAATGTAAACAGACGGGTCAATCTTGTGATAAATAGAATAAGAAATGGAGGATTTATGCTAGCTTTATAGCATGATAATTGAGAATGGAAACATATTCTTAAGGCATTTGTTCTCATGTTGAACTCTGGACCACTTCATTTCAGTTTCTGATTTTATGACGTCCTGTGTGGGTTAGCAAGTTGCTCTGTAAGCAGTGGAGGTAATGACAGTCACTTCACAGCTTGTACTCTATGTCTATCACCCCATGCTCCCTCTACAGTGCCTGTAGATCCTCTGTGTATTCCCTAAATTTCCATGATACAATGTAGTTTCTCACATGTCCAGAATCTCTCTTGTCACGATATCATTCTGTACTTCCTCTTTTGTATTTCCCCGGCAAGAAACAGCCATGTCCTGCAGCTAGCTTGGAATTCTGAGTGTGTTCACTGGCCATCTGGTTCTTATGGCAGACTGATCATTTGTCTGTTACCTCCCAAAAAGGATAAACTGAATTGTGCTCTTCTTTCCCTCATTGTCACCCATTTGTTGATTTTTTGTTTTAATATGGTTGTCATGTGATGCCTCCCTCAATTTAACTTTAGTTGAAATTGGCCAGTGGAGTGGGGATTCAGTGGGAGTGTGACACTGTCTTCCCCTAATACTAAGGATCCTATAAGGATGGTTTTCATGGGTAGAGAGGATAAATAAAGAAAATAAAAATGAAAGAGCTGTGTATTTTGAATATAAGATATCAGAATTTATACTTTTAAGAGAAGAAAGCTAGAAGATTTTATTTTAATCAAATCTGCCTTCTTTTTCATTTTTAGCTTTATCCAGTGTTATGAATGAAGAATAACCATTGATAGGATTCATGTAATCTGAATTATATTTTTAAATTCAGCTTTCTATACCTGAGTTGGTCTCTTTATAATCGGTAGAAGAAAAAGGCTATGTGAGAGAAAACAACTCATCTCATACCATGCTAGATCAAATGAATCACATTTACATGACAATATTTAACTCTCACAGACCTAAAATTAACTAATAAGGAACCCATCTACTATGACTAAAGATAGTTCAACTTGATTTTTTTCACTTGAACCTAAAATGCTTTTTTACTCTAAAGGTGATCAAACACTGCAACAGATTGCCCAGAGAGACTCTTGAGTCTCCATTCTTGGAGATATTTCAAGCCTTATTTCAAGCCTTATTCAAGTAAGTATCATTGCACGAGATGGGTGTCATCCAAAAGTGCTGAGAGAGTTGCCCAAGTCCTTGTAAGGTTGTTTTCTGTCTCAGAAAGTTCATAAAGTTGGAGGAGGTCTCTGATGATGTGAGAGAGGAAAAAGTTGCACTCATATTGAGAGAAGGTCAACAGGACAATACTGGGACCTATAATCTGATCAGGCTCACTTCAGTCTCTTGGAAAATCATAGAGCTTCTTGAAGCACATTTCTGGGGACATGGAGGAGGTCAGAGTGTCTGGGAACACTCAGCATGGATCTACCAGGAAAAAATGTGCCTGACAAACCTGATTGTCTTCTATAATAAAATGATACTATAATTAGTAAAACACTATGAATTTTTAAGGCCACAGGCCACGATGCCATTGATTTAAAAAAAAAAAAAAAAAAGTGGAAAGTCTTGATGATTTAGTTAGGATTTATTTAGATAAATGGCAACTCAGATACTCAGATAAGGATAATGATGAAGAACAACTTGCTGTCTATGAGAATACATAATCAGCTGCTTAATTTGTTGGAGCAAATCTATATTTCATTATAGAATCTATGTCTTCACGCAGCTATTACATGGGGTTGTCTGCTAAAGACGTGCTACCTTTTTTTTTTATAGGATAAGAACTTTTTCATACTGGGCTTAATACTAAACATGCTGGTAGAGGCTGAATACGAACATTTTTCTTACAGATTATAGAAAGCATTGAAATCTGAGATGAATATCAGGCAGAGCTAGTAGCAACAGATCAGGAGCAATTTGCTATCTAAAATCTAAAATCTAAAATCTAAACCAAGAAGATCTGCTTTCCTGCTTTTGACCCATGCATGCTCACAATGAGTGGGATCTCATCCCTTCAAATCAAATGAGACCAAGTACAAAAGAATTTCCTCTACTTATTCTCTATGCTTTTCATATTCATATAAATTAACATAGCTGTCCTCTAAAACTTAGACAAAAATTACTTGTCCACATTTTATATTCTCTGCTAAAGTCTTTTGACTTTAAGATTCATTCCTTCGGGAAACAGACAGAAACTAATGTGGCAAGTGACTGGGATGATTTTTCTATTTTTTTTTAATAAGCAGATTGGATAGACTTGCATGTAATGCAGCTTGAAGCCTTTCTCGAGTTCTAAATGAATTAAGAATTCACTGAATTAAGTCTCTGATCTTTGTTCATAGTATTGAGTCCATGTGTTCATCTGAATTGGACTAATTTGTCCTTAATACAATTTTATCTTCCCCCTAGATCTTCTACAAGATCCATTACTCTGTTTTCATTTTAATACTATTTCTAGTGAAACTTAATAGGAAAAAGTAGTTCTTCTGAAATGAGATACTGTGAAGCAAAGTTCTTCCCTGGTGTAACCCTTGTTGGTAATGGATTAGTATGTTTTAAAAACTCAGGTGACTCTCAAGTATTCACTTTACACATAATCATATTTAAAGTGCTGTTAAAAATGTACAATTAGATTAAGTGTAGAAAACATTTGAAGGATTACAAGTTCAAGTAGAGAATAGTACAATTATCTGAAATGATAAAGAGGAAAATGATCAGAAGAAGCCAAAGTAAGCTTATCATCTCACCTATATCCCTGTGGCTTAATAACACAACACTGTCATTCCTAGTAGCTGGTGACAGGCTCTGTGTTGAGTTTGCAAGGCCTCAGGACTGAGGTTTGTCAGTCTTGCCTTGTCTGAACTCTTTTGGCCTGTCTGGAGGTTTGCTTTCACTTGGTTTGACAGAAAGTTTCCCAATGATTAGGTGGCTATGACTAACTAACTTGTTTTACTTCTGCTTTTCTTTGTATGGTATAATCCCTATTTTTATATAAATAGCAGCAGTAAAAACACAGTCATTCTGTGTAGAGTTAAATATGTATGACTGTGGTTTAAAAAGATCACGTGGAGAAATTCAGGCCTGTAGGATAGCAAAGATATTGAGAAGAGGAGGCACAGGAGCATGAAATGGTAAGAGACAAAGCATAGGTTGTGCGTCTAAGACCCTACGATTATAAACAATTCACCAAGGATTACCTAAAGAAATGCATTTTCAGAGCTGGCCAAACCTGGTTTTAGGGAGAACAAAGAGCAAGTAAATAACATATGTAAAATGCATCATGAATATTTACATGTAGTGTGGAGTTGCAGATCAATGAAGAGAGAACATGGTGTATAAGCTCACAATTTTATAAAAGTTACCTCACGTGGATCCTAAAAGGTGAAAGGAGAAACCATCAACAATGTATTCCTTCTGGTGAAGATGCTGACAACTCACTATATCCCACCAGACTGAAGCTATCAACTTTCAGTGTTGAGCAGCACTGACCACAGATCCATAAAAAGGAGTGTTGTATGGACAATAAGAACTATGTATATGACAATTTAAATTGTATTATTATTACTATTACCACATTTTTTCTTATGTAGTAATGCTCATTTCTTTTTCTTTCTTTTTTTTTCTGTAATAATTAGATCTGGAATAATAACAATTCTTCAACTAGACTATTTTGATTTGTTATACTAATAATAGTTATTGATTTCACATAAAAATGTTAAATGATTTGCCCATAACTAGATTTGGAGAATAACACAACAGAAATATTTATAGCAGAACCATAAGCAGATCTAATGTAGGAGCATCCCAGATTCAGCATTTTGCAACTAAACTTTGCATTAACTTCCATATGAAAAACTAATAGTGCATCACTCTCCACTGAAAGACAAGGAAGCCAGACTTCAAGGAAGCTGAAAGAGAAGAGTAAGAATTTCTCCAACTCATTCTTTTCCAAATTTCTAAGCAAACTTTTCAGTAGTTTATATCATGACAGAACAGTTCACCTGAACTCTCATCTGTAAAAATAGGAAACCAGAATTGGTGGTCTCCAAACCCTAAACCAGCTCTTCTCTGTGTAATTTACTGTTATCTCTGAGAGGAATTTCTAGGTGATGATGATTCATATAATTCTAAGTGCTTTGCATGCAAGGTGAGCTTTGTACAACTCATTTGGCAAAATCTCTGCACTGTCATGCAATAGGCTCTAAGCTGAGTTGCAGAAATCAGAATCATAGAATCCTTAAGGTTGGAAGGCACCTCTTAGAGATCATCTAGCCCAACTCCCCTGCACTCGCAGGGTCACCTAGAGCATATGGCATGGGATTGCGTCTAAGTGGATTTGGAAGATCTTCACAAAAGGAGATCCCACGACCTGGGCAGCCTGTTCCAAGGCTCTTTCACCCTCACTGTTAAGAGATTTTTTTCTTGAGTTCCTGTGGAATTTCCAATGCTTCAGTTTGTGGCCATTTCCTCTAGTCCTGTCGCTGGCCACCACTGAAAAGAGGCCGGCCCCCTCCTCCTCACTGCCTCCCTTGAGGTATTT